>CATOZR010000151.1:0-44838 GCA_954870605.1 Acer campestre
GCCATCAACATCATATCCACCATAAATCTTGCATCACCTTCTAACCAATGTCCATGTGCAAACCTTGGACACACCATTAGCAATATATCCTCTCCTTTTCAACTTTTACAAGTGAAGAGACCATTTTGTACTCGACAAAAAGATATATTTTGTTTAAGAAAACAAAGCTAATTACCACTTGCAACCACACTTAAAATATGAAATTAGTAAAACGGTGAGCAAGGGATTCATCCACAGAGAACGGTATTGACAATTGAAGTGATTAACTAATCTTAACTAATCTGATAGCATAAATGTAAATCATAGATTGGTTTGATAGTGGTTGGTTTGGAAAACCAAGAAACATACACATGAGATAGCAAGATAACAAGATAACAAGAGAGCAACAAAATAGATGATAAGAAAAATAGAAGACTCAACTATCTAGATAAGTAAAATGGATTACTCAATTAAGAGAAACTAAGAGATTGATTAAGTCTCCAATGGATATTGAGCATTGTAAGGATTCCCGGTTTTTGATTGGCTTATTTCGTGAGCAAACCACATATTGGGGTTATTTGTAATGGGTAGCTTAGGTGATAGGTGATCATGCTCAATGGCCCTTCTCAAGACCTCATGGTGGTCAACCACTCAAAAGGTATATCTTATGTGCTTATTTTCTTATTGAAGAGATTTAGTTGCACACACTCACTTGTAATGTTTGCATATGTATGCTTTACTTTTGTATGTATTCTCTTCAAATGTCACTTTTCACACTAGCACTTTGTTTGTTATTTCTTGGTGTGTATTTTAGTGTCTTGTAATTCGTTTCCCGAATATGATCGGAAACGTCCACGCTTGCACGATTATGTGCTTGGTTTTACACGAAGATCGCCTTCGGAGAATTCCCTTGGCTTCTCCTTTGGTTTCACCTTCAGTGGTGAAACAGCGGTTTAATCGGCGATCATGACCACCGAATGGAAACCGCCATTTGATTCCAGAGAGCTCTGGATTGGATATGCGGTTACGATTGACGGCCAGGCTGCCGAATCGAAACCGCCAAATAGACCTGATGCATTTATTATTCTCGGTCTCTGTTCGGCGGTTTAATAGGCGATTTTGAAACCGCCGAATTAGATATTTTAGGTCAGTTTCTTATTGGGTTTTGATCGGCGGTTTCGTTGACCATCGAATCTGGTCGCCAAATGATCCCCTGCTTCTCGGGTTCAATTCGGTGGTTCAATTCTGCGGCCACGACCGTAGAATGAAACCGCCGATCGGTGATTTCAAGGGCAAACTTGTCTTTTCACGTGCCCTGTTCTTGATGTCTATAAATATCATACTTTCTCATTTCTCTAACTCAGTTCTCTGACTCTAAAGAGTCCTAAGCTTCAAAGAGAGATACTTGAGAGAAAATCAAATCAAGAACTCATTTTTATACACTCAAATCACATACATGTGCATCAAAGATCATCTAAGCATTTTCTAGCATAGTTAGTTTGCTTATTTGAATGGGTTTTGCTCAACACACATCCTTTGGTATGTTCTTCACTAATCTCATCTAAGTTTAGTGTTTTATTTATCAAAGAAATCTCTTATATTATTTGTATGCTCTTAGAATATATTCTAGATACAAAATAGAGATTGTTGTGTTGACATGATTGAGTGTTGTATTTTGATAGCAACATCTAGGTTATTGAATCTATGATTTGCTAAGCTTTATGACATGTCATTTAGCCATTGATATCTAAGATTGCATTTGTTGCCATCTAATCATCCTAGATAAGCATATAGAGTTGCCTAGCTCTCATTGCATTTGTTGAGTATTATATATATTCACATAGGTTGTGATCTCTTCATTGAGAAGTAAGTCTTGCGTGTAGCTTCCGGGATTAGGTTGCTTAGATCGCAAGCAATTGAAGTCTTGTGTGATAGACCGGGATTAGGTTGGACACCGGGATTAGGTGGTCACACAAGCAAATTGGACTAGAGCCACTTTTAAAGGCCCGCGTGGTAGAAGTTGGGGGTTATAGACCGGAGTGTTAGACGAGGTCTACATAGGTTGTAAACTCCATTTCAATTAGTGGATTTCAAGGTTCGAGTGTGGCGCACTATACAGCCCATGGTTTTTCCTGTGAGGGTTTCCACGTAAATATCAAGTGTCATTTATAATTCCGCACCATATTACACTTGTTATTATTATTGACTAGATTGGGGTATTTTCGTAATCTTGACTAAACGCGAAAATTGGGTAAATTTGTTAAAATCTATTCACCCCCCCTCTAGATTAATATATATTGAACACACCCGTTGTATTTGTGAACTTTCAAGCAATGTATAAATGGCTTCATTAAAGAACCGTTCTCTCTATTACGGACCGATTGTATTCGTAAGTGTTGAGTGGCCGTCACAACAAAGCCAAACCACTTCCCACAAAAATTCCTCACTTATGATATGTAGAGAGAGCGGAGAATAGGGGATCGGTTAATTACAATCAATGGTCTAAGCAATTGGGGTTGATATACCCACCAATTAACCTATCATATTCACTATGAGCTACAATCTATTAAAGTTGTCAATTCTTAATCAATTTTATCTCAAATAAATCCTACCAATATTGCAATTAACAAGTGATATTCTCAATCAATTACATAAGAGCAAGATCTAATTATAAAGTGAATAGAACATAAAAGGAAAACATATTATTGATAACCAATACAAATACCAAAAATCCAAAGGTTCTCAAATCAATCCCCTAGATAGGGGTTTAGCTATACATGATTACAATCAAAGAACAAAGGTAAAAGATTAGGAAATCACCCATGAGCCTCATACTTTAAGCTTGACCCCTTTGAGTTCCTTGATGAATCTTGATGCAAAGAGTGGTAGATGAGGTTGTGTAGTGGAATGGGTGTCTAATGGAAAGTGAAAAGGATAAATGTGTAGAGAGTGGGTAGAGTGGAAAGGTTATGGGAAGGTAATCTAGATGTGTATTGTTGAGTTTTTGGATGGAAAATAATAGTTCAAGATGAGAAATGGGTGAAAGTGAGATTGAGAGAAAACGGATGAAGAAATGCTCTCAAATCTCTTGTGTTCGTTTGTGCTTTCTTCTCTGTATATTTCTTCAAAATGAAAGGAAATCTATTTATATGGCTCTAAGGTGATGTCTTGCAACCACCAGATTCGTTGATGTGGCATGTGTCGCGGTCTGATTGTCACTGTTTGGCCCCAAGAAACATGACCGCGCAGACAGTTAAACGGCATTCGATCTAGTTGTCACAATCGTCAAGACAACGACATCTTGGAGGCAACATTTAGATCTCAGATCTTCAATCTTTCTCGCAGTGCCAAGCCAACGACATTGGCTAGGTGACATTTTGGATTTGAATTCTCCAAGTGATGTCGCGGTTGGTAGACAGCGATACTTGGACCTGATTGATTTTCTAATTTTTCTCCTCTCTGTCTTGGTTGGGAAACACACCAAGCCAGTGACATCACACCTAATTGTCTTCACTGACTTCTCTCTTCTCTGTTGCGATGTCTTTGTAATGACACATAAACCGCAACAATGGCTTTGGACTTGTCTTCGCTGAATCTGGGACTTTTGTCACGGTGTATTTGTAACAACACATAAACCAAGACATTCTCATGTTCAATTCCCTTTTTTATTTCTTTTTGCACTTTTTGCATCTTAATTCTTCCATCTCTCATTAATGCTTTTGTGGCCTAAGTAAACCTGAAAACACTCGGTTCCCACAATTAAATCACGGGATATCACCCGAGAACAAGCAAAAAGAGTCAAAAATGAGGGCCTAAACCCTCAAACCTATATTTTGCTAGTCTTCGAGCAAAACAATCAAAAACAACTCAAGGACATGTGTTAAACATTCAAACAATCAACATTCAAGCCTCGACTCCTTGCAAATGATTCTAAAGTCAAAACTCAACTTGCAATACCAAAAGTGAAAAGATTGAATCAATGATATGCTCATTAGGACTTGCTCATGTAAGAAATGCTTAAATAAAGATTAAAGACATGCCACTCTAAGTAGCCATTGCACATAATGCGATCCTACATTCAAAATGCCAAAGCTTCAAAAACAAGAGTGTCATCCGAAAGAGAATATAATTTGCCTCGACATCTAATCCTCACCGGATTATCTCATTTTTGTACAAATTCCTAGGCTTCTCTTCTCAAACATATGCAATAAGAGTTTATGTTATGACATCAAATTTAATTGCACATGATAAGTTTAAAATGAACGCCATTTCTGAAAATTAGTCTCATAAATGGAATTGAAAACCATAAATCAGAAAAAACATGCATCAACCAAAATTTCCAATGTGGACATTCCTAAAGATCAAAAAGGTCTTCCATTTGGTTGTAATTTTTTCTTTTCACACCCCTTTTGTAAATAATTTTCATTCTAAAACTTAAAATTTAAATAATTCTAAAGACACTTCATTTCTTTCCAAAATTATCATTTTTACTTTCGACACTCCACTTTTTAGACTCGCCATAATAAAACATAATTTGTTCTTTATATATATATAGTCGTTCTATTATCTGTTCGAACTGATATAAAATATATTAGTTCCTTGCATGTAAGTCATTGGATTTAAAAGATGCTTTAACAAGTGCTTGCAATCAAGTCAAAGCACTTAAATTCAATTACCCACATGTAAGGAACTGATATATTTTATATCAATTCGAACTGACAATAGAAAAACTATATATATATTGTTTCCAAACTATCTTCTTCTTTTTTCCATTGAGTACTGAAATTGACTGTTTATTTATTTATTAAGTTTCTTCCTTTGACTCTTTTTCCATTGAGCCAATAATGAGCCAACACTTTTAATATGCAATTTTTTATTTCTTATTGTTTGTTCTTATTGTTTGTTTATGCCAAAAAATATGAAAAAAAATCAACACTAAAAAAATTGTTTGTTTGTTGTTGTAAATCATTATCATCACTTTGAAATCAAATAAAACTTTAATGATATTAAAAAAAAAATGTTTTAGGGTTTGTAAAAGGTAAAAAGAAAAAAAAATAAGAAAAAAAATAATGTTAGTCTAACGAAATTATTTTGCAGTAGATTTAGAATTTCTTTGTCATTTTTGGTAATTTTAAACAGGATAAAATTGTCATATAATAAAATAAAAAAATTAAAATGGAATGTGACTAAAGAACTAAAATTTTTTTAACTCAAATATGAAAGTTAACATCTCTTCAATCAAGACAATATGAAAATGGCTTAGTGGTTTTCACATTACACCTACACCCTGAGGTTGTGGATTCGAGTCTGTCCCCCCACCCCCAAATCCCAAATTTTTTTAATATTTCAACGGCAAAAAAAAAAAAAAAAAAAAAAAAAAAAAAAAAAAATCATCTCTTCAAATAACTATCTTAATATAAAAGTAAAAAAAAAAAAAAAAAATCAAAATTTTGAAAAATAAAAGATAATTGAGCAAGTATTTTATAAATTTATCAAATATAAAAGTAGTACATAATATTTATTTTGAATAAAAAAAAAATTGCTTTCTACTTCCATTAAAAGCACTCTTTGCCCTTAATTTGTTCATTATAAACACATGGACTTCTTCTCTTATAAACCAATAACAATCACCACATAAATTATGATCCCTCTCGTATTCATAAATATCAAACCATTTCAATAGATTTCGCCATTGAAAATTGCAGTAATATAATGTCAATCTCCAAATATTAGTTGTAAAACTAAACGTGTAGATACCTTGATTATGCACTAATTAAGTGATCCCAAGATCATCGTCACCCAATTTACAATGAATGGTCTAATCCCAACCTATTTCATTGGTGATGCTTGCTGTCGATTTTGCAAGAGACTAAATTGGTTGTTTTTGGACCATCCCAACTAAAATCAACAGAACAACAAATCTGTATGGACTCATGTTAATTTGCTGGTGAAGAAATCATAAACAACTTCTACTATATATATAATTGTTGGAAATTTTATTTAAAATTTTCAATATACAAATAAAGGATAGTTCTCCTATCATATAATTTCAGGACGACCAACCATAGTCACATGTTTTAATAAGATCAAATGTTTGTTAAAAAAAATCAACATTTTATTTAAACATGTGGCTGCAGTTGGTTGTCCTAAAATTATAATTTCAAGACGATCTAATAGGACTATGGGAGAACTATCCTACAAATAAATATACTATGTTATATTTGTTGTAAATTAATAAATAATAGATGAAATAAAATATGAGAGATGAGAGAAGAATTAAAACAAGAGAGAAGAGAGAAACGTGAGATAGAGAGCATTACATATTATTGAATTTTTCAGTAGTCATTACAAGTGAGATAGAAGAACATATATATAGGCAAATAAAGAATTAAAGAGAGAAAAGGCAAGTGTATCAGGTGGGAGAGGAGAGAGGCGGTGGAGTATTGTAGAGGAAGATATTTGGTGATATTATGGTGAGATATTGTGTGATATTTTGGGAGATATTATGAGAGATATTTGGGGAGATATTAAGAGAGATATTTAGGTGATATTTGTGTGTATAATACATGTGGTAAAAGCCACATATATTATAACACTCCCCCTTGGATTTATACCACATGCATTAATCTTTTAGGGAAAAACTTAATGAGATAAAACCTAAGTAAAATATATACAATGATCTCCTGGATTTTGTGATGCTGGATGCTCTCAAAACTATCTCGTTAAAAACCTTGTCAGGAAAACCCAGTGGGATAAAACCTGATCGAAGGGAAAAAGAGTATAGTGCACATATGTCTGCTCAGAACTTTGCTCCTCTTGATTGTCTCGTTAAAAACCTCGTCAGGAAAACCCAGTGGGACAAAACCTGATCGAAGGGAAAAAGAGTACAATGCAAATATGTTAATAGTTAATGTTTTCTTCAAAACATTTATCATAATTATACTTTGCTAGGAAAAACCCAGTGGGATAAAAACCTGAGCAAATATATCCATTGATCTATCGGATCAAAGTAATATTTATGATGATCTTTTGGATCAAGGTAATATATATACGATGATTAGCAAGATCAAAGTAATATTTACAATGATATTTTTGATCAAGATAACATATATACGACGATATATTGAATCAATGTAATATTTATGATGATTTGTGGATCAAATGATTTTTGGATGTGCTTAGAGAATTGCCTCATTAAAAACCTTATCAGGAAAACCCAATGGGACGAAAAACCTGATTGAAAGGGAAAAGAGTACAATGCACATATGCCCCAATATAATTAATATACTTCATTTGATATGCTCCCCCTGATGGGACGCTCCCCCTGATAAAAGTTCTTTTAAAATAATCTTCTAGATTGCTAAACTGGGGTATATAGATGTTTATTTTATGAAATGAAATAACATCATAAATGATTGGAGGGAGTATAAGCAAATACTTGCTTTATGGAGTAATATCCAAATGAAATCTTTTTAGAATCTTTTCAGAATCTTTTCAGAATATTTTCAACATATTCTGATTGATGGACAAACATTCCATTTGATCTATGATCGACCTTCAGGTCGAGATAATATTTTCTTTCCCATGTCTTTCATTTTTAAACTCATTTACCAAAAATTCAAGAGTTTTCAAGAGCTCTCCAGGAGCTACAATTAAATTCATATCATCAACATATGTTGTGAATATAATAAATTCGAATTCTGATTTCTTTGCGAAGACACTTGGGTATATAATATAATTATTATACCATTATTTTATCAGATATTCACTGAGACGATTATACAACATCCGTCCAGATTGTTCTTAATCCATATAAGGATTTTTGTATGTTCATCAAATACAGATTACGAGATCTCGATTTACATGCTTCTAGCATTTTAAATCCTTCCAGGATTATAAATATCTGCATTGAGTGAATCATATAGATAAATGATTACTACGTCTAGAGGACGTATTTCAAGTCTTGTAAAGGCAGCCAAATTTATCAAAAATTCGAAACGTAATTGTATTCATCACTATTGAATACCAAGTTTCTGTGAGAAACCTTGTACTACGAGTCGTGCCTCATATCTCACGATCTCGTTTTTCTCATTACGTTTTCCGTATAAAGACCCATTAGTATCCAACTAGTTTGACATCTCCAGATGTCTGGAGTACTATTGGTCTAAATACTTTATGTTTGACATATGAAGTCAATTCTTCTTGAATTGCTTCTTTTCACTTAGGCTAATCATGCCTTTTGTATACAATCATTGATATTATGAATATCATAATTATCATTTATAATTTCAGTAGCGCTACTGTGTATAAAAATACATCATCAATGATTGTTTCTTTATGATTCCACATTTCTCTTATATGATTTATAGAAATTTTTTCAATTTCAATATACTTGAATCTCTGTTGAGATTTCTTCCATTTCAATGGATTTAGTCACTATATGGATTTTATAGAAATTTTCTTAATTTCAATATAGTTGTATCTCTGTTGAGATTTCTTTCCATTTCAATGGATTTAGTCATTTCATAGACTCGTATAGAAATTTTCTCAATTTCAATATACTTATATCTCTGTTGAGATTTCTTCCATTACAGTGAATTTAGTCTTTTCATAGACATGTGTCTCATTAAATATGTCAGACTCTTACAGAGTTGATTTAGAGAAAGTGGATTTATTTATAACTCGAGTTTTGCTTACATTAGGATCCTGATAATAATACCTTTCAAAAAGGTTCATAAGCTTATGAATTATAATATGTATCAGATGATTTATTTGTTGCTTTTTACACAGATCGTTCTTTAGGAACAATCACCCGGCCGGGGTTTATGAGATGACAACTTATAAATCTTGTTACCTTTAATATATGAAGTAACAAATTAATAATTATCTGATGATCAATTATCTTTCATATTTGAGTGATGCAAAGATTGAAATGAGACACATTTATATATAGAGAACCGAACTGGTATCTCTATTTTCTATAAGAGTAACTTTTCATTTACTCTTTCTGGAGAAACTTTCCATTTGGAATTTAATCAATATGATAATATACAGATTGTGCGTAAAAATATAAACTCTCAGAAGTTTTAATGATCTAATAGAGATTAATCAAAAATCAATATTAATCTCATAATGATATATAATTCTTATCTTAGATCATGATAGAGACGAAATAAGGAGATATACTACACAATCAAATATCTTTAAAAACGTGAGTAAGTCAATGACCAATTACAAGTTGTAATGGTAAATAATGATGATAAGTAGTGATCATAGATGAATATATCAACATATAATAGAACGTCCCATATAGAAATTGGTAATTGAATTGAAATAATAAAGTTCTCGTAATTACCTGGAAACGTTTGATAAGTGATTCCGCTGATCCATTCTAATTATAAGTACATGCGAAAGCTGGATGTTGAACATCAATCTCAACTGGAGATGTTTGATAATACATAAACATGTGATCATCTCGTAGATGCATCAACTAGAACCATAAAATAATGAAATGGTTCTTTTGGTGGATGAATATGTCCACATATATCCCTTTGAATGATAGGGATTCAAAACCAACTTTAGAATGATATGGTTTTATTTGATGGATGAATATATCCACATACATCCCTTTTCTGATTAACAATATAATCCGGATGATAAAGAACACAGCTTTTCTATAATCAGCTTCTGGCTTGAATCACGCACAGGTATTCACCATTCTTATTATTAATGATCTCAATATGACATTAGTAAAGTTATATGTCTTTGATCTAAACAGATTTCTTTATGTTCTGCTTGAATGATATAAAGTATCATTGATACACAATTGAATGCCATCTAGTAATAAGATTGTGGCTCTTCTAGAGCCTTTAATCAGATCCATCAGATCCGCCAGATTTTATTTGGTATTAACTTTAAATGCTTTGAACTAAGCATATTTCTTTATGTTGTTCTTTGAATAATATCAAGTACCATTGATACATAATTGAGAATTGTTTGATAACAACATCGTGGCTCTTCCAGAGCTTTCTATCAGATCCGTTGGACCTGATGTATAATTTAGTATTGTTTGATAACAATATCATGGCTCTTCCAGAGCTTTCTATCAGATCCGTTGGACCTAATACATTAATAACATTTGCTCTCAGCAAAGTTGAATTCATAAAATATTTCTGACTCTGCAGAATTATGAGTCGTTGCACTTTCAGCAAGACATATATTTTTCCTTCTATAAATTTTATGGACATTATTTGTAATGTCATTTTGTATTTCATGTGAAATGATAATAATCACCCCTCCCTCCTTTTTTTTTTTTTTTTTTTTTTTTTTTAAAGAGAAATTACAAAACTGTCTTTGATTTTGTAAAATTACGGAAAGGCCCCTCAAATTTTTTTTTTAATTATAAATCAGCCCCAAAACTTTTGAAAATTGCAAACTGGACCAATAAGTTTTGGTAATTATAAATTGATCCAAAATTTTATCAAAATTACAAAATGGCCCAAAATAATTACAAAACAGTCCATGAAAAATATCGAATTCTCCAAAAGTGGCCCAGAGCAAAAACGAGCTCTGTGATTGATCTAGACCAGATCGTGGGTCATGACCGACGATCATTTATTGCCATCGTAAAAAAGAACTAGGCTGGTGCGAAAAATGACGAAGCTCACCGACTAGGTGGCGTTGACCCGAGGGGCGATGGGTCTGAGTTGAAAAACCCACCAACCCAGAAGCAAACTCAGATCGGGGTTTGGTGATACTAGATCAGATGATCTGATTATCCAACACCCATCACATTCACATGTTCATCAAGTTCATCTACTGTCAAGTAGACTACTGATTTCAAAATTCTCCTCTTTTTTCAGCAATTCTGAATTTTGCTCTCCAGGAGCATCAAACTTGAATGAAATGGATAAAATATTACATCCAGTTTCATTATACGTTAGGATCTTAAATCCTTTTAAGTGATACTCACATCATCCTGTTGGATGTGTATGAAATGGATAAAAATATTATTGCCAATTTATTTATACGTTAGGATCTTAAATTAAATTATTTTTATGATATTCACAACATCCTGTTGGATGTGTAGATCCTTCTCTGAATATTGCTCTTCATGAGTATCAAGCATGTATGAAATGGATAAGATATTATTTCCAATTTCATTAAACATTAGGATCTTAAATCATTTTTATGATACTCACATCATCCTGTTGGATGTGTATGAAATAGATAAAATATTAATTCCAATTTCATTATTCGTTTAGGATCTTAAATCCCTTTTACGATACTCACAACATCCTGTTGGATGTGTAAATCATTTTTCTCAAATGAATGATATGTAAACATATCACTTTATATATATGAGATAAAATAAAATCATAGATCATAATGATTTTTCGAACTTCCGATTCGACCATAAACTGTAAGTTCATATATAATTATAATCAAGAAAAATTCAGATTATGAGTGGATTTGAAACCCCAGGTTCCAAATAATGAACTACGTCATTCATGAATATGACACTGGATCCAGAATTCCAGGTTCTCATCGGTTTTCAATACCGTGTCGTATGGCATTCATGAATATAACACTAGATCAAGAATTCCAGTTTTTCATCGGTTTTCAAAACCGTACCGACTTAAATATCATAATTCCAGAAATTTTAAGTTCTGGTTTGTCGGTCTAACCAATCTCATATATTGTGAAAAATGAACAGTTCCAGAACGGTATATATGTCCTGTAAATAAACAATTCCAGGAGGCTGAGCTCACCTGTTATGTTTCGTAAATAAACAGTTCCAAGACGGTATATATGTCTTGTAAATAACGGTTCCAGGACGGTATATATGTCCTGTAAATAACAGTTCCAGAACGGTATATATGTCCTGTAAAATCAATTCCAGGAGGCTGAGCTCACCTGTTATGTGCATAAAAATTAAATCCAGAACTATAATATTGGGATTTCAAGAGAATAAATTCAGGACTATATATATATGTTCGTTAACGGCACAGCCATTTTGTATACGAAATATATATAGATCCAGAATATTGAGATTTAGAGAAAATTGAGATTTAGAGAAAATAAATTCAGGACTATATATATATATGTTCGGTTTAACGGCACAGCCATTTTGTATACGAAATATATATAGATCCAGAATATTGAGATTTAAAGTAAATTGAGATTTAGAGAAAATAAATTCAAGACTATATATATATGTTCCGTTTAACGGCACAGCCATTTTGTATACGAAATATATATAGATCCAGAATATTGAGATTTAAAGTAAATTGAGATTTAGAGAAAATAAATTCAAGACTATATATATATGTTCCGTTTAACGGCACAGCCATTTTGTATACGAAATATATATAGATCCAGAATATTGAGATTTAAAGTAAATCACCCATCAGGGATCCCTTTTACTTATATACACGAATATCAAGCCGTAAATAAATCACTCACCTGGAGATACTTTTTACTTACATACGATCGTGCTGATAACGTGTTGTAAATTAATAAATAATAGATGAAATAAAATATGAGAGATGAGAGAAGAATTAAAACAAGAGAGAAGAGAGAAACGTGAGATAGAGAGCATTACATATTATTGAATTTTTCAGTAGTCATTACAAGTGAGATAGAAGAACATATATATAGGCAAATAAAGAATTAAAGAGAGAAAAGGCAAGTGTATCAGGTGGGAGAGGAGAGAGGCGGTGGAGTATTGTAGAGGAAGATATTTGGTGATATTATGGTGAGATATTGTGTGATATTTTGGGAGATATTATGAGAGATATTTGGGGAGATATTAAGAGAGATATTTAGGTGATATTTGTGTGTATAATACATGTGGTAAAAGCCACATATATTATAACAATATTGGTTTAAAAGTAGTAATTTTTCTTTTTTAATTGACAGTTTTATTTTAATAGTTATTTCACTGTTATGACTATTTTATTACAAACGGTTCTTCAAAATTAATTTTATTTTCGTGCTACCGTTTTTTTAATATATATGTGGCGATTCGAACCTGGAAATTGTTGAACTGAATGATTGTTCTTATCACTAAGGCACGAAGGGTGGTGGTTTGTCTTGCCATCATAATAACCTTTATATTGTTGTGAAAAGGTGGATTTCCACCACCTAAATACATCCTCCCCACTAGATAATATCTCCTCATAATATCTCCTATAATATCTTCTCATAATATCTCCCTAAATATCTCCTCTCTTGCTTCATGATTAAGTTAAACAATTTGCCTATATATATGGCTTTCTTTGTAATTGTTTGGGTTAGATGATAATTCAATACAAAAGTAACAAATGATATATGTTCTCTCCATCTCTCATCTCTCATCTCTCCCTCTCTCACTTTACTTTATTATTTATTGTCCATATGTTCTTCATTTGATTTACAACACGTTATCAGCATAATCGTATGTAAATAAAAAGTATCACCAAGTGAGTGATTTACTTACGGCTCGATATTCGTGTATGTAAGTAAAAAGGATACCTTGACGGATGATTTACTTACATCCCAATATTATGAATCTATATATATTTCCGTATATAAGATGGCTTATGCCGTTAACAGAATCATACACATAACAGGTGCGCTCGGCCTCCTAGAATCGTTTATTTATGGAACATATATACCGTTCTGGAACTGTTTATTTACGGAACATATATACCGTTCTGGAACTGTTTATTTACGGAACATATATACCGGTCTGGAACTGTTTATTTATGGATATATGAGACTGGCTTATGTTGTGTCTTGGGACTGGCTTATGTTGTGTCTCCGGACTGGCTTATACTGTGTCTCCAGATAAATTGTTTTAAAAAAATTCAATATTTATTTATACGCAATATATGAGATTGGCTAAACCGACTAATCAGAACTTAAAGTTTATGGAATTATGATATTTAAGTCGGCATGGTATTAAAAACCGATGAGAACCTGGAGTTCTGGATCTTGTATTATATTCATGAATGACATACTTCATTATTTAGAACCTGGGGTTTCAAATCCAATCAGAATTTGAAGTTTTCTGGATTTTATATATGAACTTATAGTTCATGGTCAAACCGGAAGTTCGAAAAATCATTATGATCCATGATTTTATTTTATTTCATATATATAAAGTGATATGTTTACATATCATTCATTTGAGAAAAAAAATTTACACATCCAATAGGATGTTGTGAGTATCGTAAAAGGGATTTAAGATCCTAAACGTATAATGAAATTGAAATTAATATTTTATCCATTTCATACACATCCATCAGGATGACGTGAGTATCATAAAAATGATTTAAGATCCTAATGTTTAATGAAATTGGAAATAATATTGTATCCATTTCATACATGCTTGATACTCATGAAGAGTAATATTCAGAGAAGGATCTACACATCCAACAGGATATTGTGAGTATCATAAACGAGATTCAAGATCCTGGTGTATAATGAAATTGGATGTGATATTTTATCCATTTCATTTGTGTTTGATGCTCCTGAAGAGCAAAATTCAGAGTTTATCCATTTTATACACATCCAACAGGATGATGTGAGTATCACATAAAAGGATTTAAGATCCTAACATATAATGAAACTGGATGTAATATTTTATCCATTTCATTAGTGTTTGATGCTCCTGGAGAACAAAATTCATAGTTGCTGGAAAAAAATGAAGAATTCTGAGATCAATAATCTACTTGACAGTAGATGAACTTGATGAACATGTGAATGTGATGGGTGTTGGATAATCAGATCATCTAATTTGGTATCACCAAACCCTGGTCTGGGTTGGTGGGTTTCAACTAGGGATGGCAATGGGTCGGGGTCGGGTTTGGGTTTAGGTCTAGGTTAGGGTCGGGTCCTACTGGACCCAAACCTAGACCTGACAAAAAAAATTGGACCCAGACCCAGACCCATGAAATATTTTATGAATTTGACTTTGCTAAGAGCAAATGTTATTAATGTATCAGGCTAACGAATCTGATAAAAAGCTCTAGAAGAGCCACAATATTGTTATCCAACAATACTAAATTATGTATCAATAATACTTGATATTATTCAAGAACAACATAAAGAAATATGATTAGTTCAAGGGCATTTAAAGTTAATACCAGATCAAATCTAGCGGATCCGATGGATCTAATTAAAGGCTCTAGAAGAGCCACAATCTTATTACTAGATGGTATTCAATTGTGTATTAATGATACTTTATATCATTCAAGCAGAACATAAAGAAACTTGTTTAGATCAAAGACATATAACTTTATTAATGTTATATTAAGACCATGAATAATAAGAATGTTGAATATCTGTGCGTGATTCAGGCCAGAAGCTGATTATAAAAAAGTTGTGTTCTTTATCATCCGGATTATATTGTTGATCAAAAAAGGGATGACACTAAATAAACCATCTCATTCTAAAATTGATTTTGAATCCCTATCATTCAATGAGATATATGTGGATGAAATTCCCTTAAAACAATAGTATATAATATACCTAGAAGGGGTGAATAGGTATAGGCCCAAATTCTTCTAATATTCAAAAATTACGAAATACAAGAATGAAATGAACACTTGATATGATTTAACAATTGTATAGTATGAATCAATACATGTGAACATCAATATACAAATGAATCAATACATGTGAACATATGGAAGATAAAAGGAACTTAAAGAAAAAATGAGACACAATGTTTTTACGTGGTAAAACATCAAAGAGGAAACATCCATGGGTTGATACCACAATCACCGGCAAAGCAAATCCACTATATGAAAATGACTTACACACTCAAAGCTATCAACACTATGATATCCACTTCAAGCTATCACCTCCTAATCAACCCTCGGGCTAGTGATTCACTAAGCCTACTTTCTATCCAATGTGTGTCCTACACCTCTAGAAAGCAACTCCCTATCCAAGGCTCTCAAGCCTCTAAGAAGATTTCCTTACTTAGCAATCTAGATCAAGAGATCCTAGTCAAGCTTTCCTAGCTCAACTATCCGGAGTACAAAACTCCTTGCTAAGACTTTTGATTGGCTATCCAGAACTCATTCCTAGCAAAGTCTTCTTGCTCAATACAAAGCTTCACTCACTTTGCAAGAGACTTCAACCTCTCTACAAGGCAATGATCTAAGTGATGCAAATGATGCAAATCACACACAAATAAAGCAAGATGATCAATCAAGCTCTATGAACATGCTTAGAGATATTCTAGGATATGCTATCAACACACAATCACAAATGTATCGAACCCACGAAGATGACCGACTTGCAAGATATTTCGTCCAAACCATGCCCAAATCATCCCCTCTATAAATATACCTCTTTTAGAGAGAAAACCATAAATAGCCATGTAACTTATTAAACTTTTGTTACTAACCACTTTTGAAATTTTAATTGTTAATAGCCACTTTTTTAAAATAATTTCAGTGTATGTCCATAAATTACACGATTACCCCTGAAATTAGTTTTCTTTTTTTAAAATCTTGAAACTTGAAATCATGACTAAACTGAAAATGTTCAAACATGAAATCATGACTAAATTGAAATGTCCAAACTTGAAATCGTGCCTAAATTGAAAATATTAAAACTTGAAATATGGACTAAAATGAAATTAGACTTAGGTTTTTTTTCCCCCTTTTCTTCTTCTTCTTCCTTTTCATCTTCCTCAAATTAGGTTTAGGTTTTTATGATTTTTTTTTTTAATTGCAGACCGAGATTGCTTCACGGATCTCTTGGGGATGCCTCCTGGACCAGTGGACCGTCGGTCGTGCGCGAACCAGCGGCGCACGAAGGCACCGCCTGGTCGTCGCAAGAACCAGCGGCGCTGGTTCGTGTGACGACCAGGCGGTGCCTTCGTGCGCCGCTGGTTCGCCACGTCCGGCGGTCCGCTGGTCCAAGAGGCGTCGTCCCCGAGAGCTCCGTGAGGGAGAGAGAGCAGAGAGAGAGCAGACGGAGAGAGAGGAGATCGGGAGAAAGAGGAGATCGGGAGAAAGAGCAGAGGAGAGAGAAGGAGAAAGAGAGAAAAGAAGGAGAGAGAGAGTTTTGGGGAGGTTTTTATATGAGGACTTTACAGTAATTTTACAAAAAAGTGGTTATTAATAAATAAAAATTCGTTTGTGGTTAAAAACAAAAATTCACTAATATTTGTGGTCACTCCAGGTAATTTCCACCCTCTTTTACCAACAAAAACACAATCCCTAATATCCAAAGAACAACCCTATTACACCCTAAATAGCTTAGAATAACCTAGACTCTCACAAAGAACACCAAACCTTACTTAGCTTGTAACTAGTGTGTAAGGTGGTTTCCAACCACCAACCTTGATCCAAAGCATCCACACATTAATTCCAAGCTTAGGAAAACAAGAGGAGTTGAGCTAGCTTGAAAACTTCACCAACATCATTGGGTTGTCTCTATTGTCCCTCTTATTTTCTTAGTTTGTTGTTAATGTGTAATTAAATAGTTATGTTAATGATTTGGTATATTCATGTATTATATCTATGAGACTAGTTGTATATATTGTTGAATTGAGCTTTAATAGATGTATGCTTGTTAATTGATTAATCAATTGTTAACTTGCAAAATAGGATTTACTTGATTAATGCAAACCTTGCTTAATTTAGTTAACCTATAATTGAAGTGCTTGATTGTTATCAACTAGTAATTGGATATTTGCATGATTCATTATTTCCCTAATATATCTCATTATCACTCTTGCATACCCCTTGCATGAGTGGTAATTAGTTTAGCTAGTTAATGTTAATTTAGATAATTGTAGTTAGTAAACTTAGTGATTAATTAGTTAATTACCTAAGGGAATGACAACCCTTAGTTGTAGTTAGACTTATTGTAATCTTAGATTAGTTAGTTAATTTGCTTGTGACTACCGCTATTTACTTTCTTGCATGTAATTAGTGTAAATATATTGTATATATATACCTAAGACCTAGGACTGACTTAAGGTACCATACCTCCCTATGGAACAAACCGTACTTGCCATTACATGATCGTAATGATCCGTGCACTTACGGATAAACAAGCATGCTCACACGTATATATATTAGAACCGGTCTGAGCGCTGTCAAAGTTTATGGCACTGTTGCTGGGGAGGCGTATTATCTTTTGTTAGTTTTAGTGTTAGTTTTACTTTTGTTATTTGTAGTTTAATTTTTTATTATTCATATCGTATCTTGTTCGATTTGATTTTTGTTTGTTTGATTTTTCAGGATTCGGATTAACACCTTCGAAGAAGAACAAAGGGAAGTCTTCCATGAGACTTGGGACCGGTTTGAGTTACTACTTGCACAGTGCCCGCATCATATGTTCCCCTTTATCCTACTAGTACAATGTTTCTATGACGGATTGATGGGACTCACACAAGCCACGGTTGATAACCCTTGTGGGGGAGCAATGAGGGAGAAGACCGCCATAGAGGTGTATGCCGTATATGAGATGTTGGGTGAAAATTCCCAACAACGAAGAGGAAGAGATGATTCTCATGAGGAGAGGGCCAATGCAAAATTAGGAATGCAATTGGCCAACATGTCATGGGAAATGGAAAACCTCAAGGCATACCGTGGGCAACAACCGATAATGGGAGAAGTACAAGTAGTGTTTACGTATCAACAAGACAACCATCAAGCAAGCAACAATCAAGAATGGAACCAACGGGGCAGCCATGACAACCCCTCATTCACCGAGCAATGGATTAGTGGCCTAGGAGAATCCATAGAGAATACAGCAGCCCAAGTGGAGAAGTTGGAAGAGAGCTACCAAATGAAAGAATGGGATGAGCTTCCAACCCACATTGAGCATGAAAAGGCACTACCCCATCTTCAAAGCAGGAAGTTGAATTCAATAGAGGTCGAAGAACCTGAGTTTGTTTTTAGATCCTCTAAAGGCATATATGACCACGTGGATGAAAATATGCGTATATTAGAGAGGGTGTTCGAGGAGGAGTATAGACAATATGAAGAGAAAAAGGTAGCAGAGGTTGCACAAGAGAGCAAGGAATTGATGAATCAAAGTGTGAACTTAGAGATAAGAATCAATTCGCTTGAGAAGGAAAGGGATCCTTAAGAGAGATTGAAGAGCTTAAGGATGAATTGGCTCAAAGGGATAAGGCTTTAGAGATAATGAAGACACGGAAATGTGACCAACTTGCGGAGCTTGCAAAGGCTAAGTAAGATTTGAAGGCAAAAGGAAAAGAAGTGATGCCATTTCTGAAAGATGAGGTTGACTTAGGTCAAGGAACTTCAAGTGCCTTCGTCACCAAACTAAGTCTGAACAAATCCAAGAAGAAAGCCACCAAGAAGAGCAATCAAGTCCCACGTTCACCTCTACAAAGCTTGAAGGACAAGCAACCAATGCAAGAAGTCCTCAAGAGAACTACTCTAAGGTTGGCCCCAAGGTAGGACAAGATTAAGCAAGCCTCCAAGAAAACCGCAACAAATCAAAGAGGTACAATCTCTCACTTTAGTCCCATTTGTTACAAGTCCCACATTATAGGTCATATTAGACCTCAATGCGCAAATATGAAATGGCAAGGGGTGACAAATGTGAGTCCTAGGACTACAAAGTTGGTTGTTAAATCCATATGGATTGACAAAACCAAGCTTGAAGGACTCAAGAGGAATGAACCCCTTTGGGTTAAGAAAAGTGAGAATGGGTATGTTGTGGTAAAGCCACCCCATCTTTGATGGTGGTTGAGTGCTTATATTGTATGAACTTTTTGATATGTTTGTTAATGTGCAGGAATTTCAAGCTTTAAGAAAAGGACGCACTTAATGGACATTCATTTTTGTTTATATTTAAGTACTTTTGAATTTGTAATTATTTTTGAACAATTATTAGTTTAAAGTCTAGAGTCATTATCTACTCACTTGTCATGTTGCATTTGTGCTTAACCATATCATGATGAGATGCATGGAAATAGATAGGTTTGGGGGTTTAGACTCCTTACTCATTTATTTACTTGCATAGAATATGCTTGTGGTGTTTTTGGTGTGATTTTTATGTGTGCAGGACATGTAACCAAGAGAAGGGCTAATAAGCTAAGAATGCCTACCGTGGGACGAGTCCGCGGGTTTATGCGCGTAAAACAAAGCCGCAAGGTTCTCTTGGAACCTTGTGCAAAAAGAGTCTAAGGGAAAGAACCAACGTGATAGAAGGGATGAAGCCGCGTGAAGCTCAAGGATCCTCCGCTATTTCATACCGACGGGAATAAGCCCGCTGGCCAGAAGAACCAAACCTGCGGTATTCTATTGAGTAATTCTAGCGACTTCAAGTCCGTGAGAACATACCCGCGCATCAGGGAGACAAAGCCACGCCACTTCCGCGATTTCATATCCGTGGGAAAGAGCCCGCCATACAGAAGTGTGAACCCACATGGATTCCTAAGAATTGCACGCGAGAAGAGACCACGAGAATAAACCCGTGAACCAAAACTGCGACACATCATGCACCATAAACCCTACCATAAGGACACACCATCCTACAAAGGTCCAATCTCTTACCTTTGATCTTTTATTTCAAAGTTGATATATCATTTTTAGCTTAAGAGTGTGAAGTGGTTGTTTTTGCCTAGTGACTAGGATTGGTTGTTGTAATGTGATTAGTGGTGGATATTTAGGATTGTAAATATGTGTTCACATGTTAGTTGTAGATATCAGGATTGTATACATGTTTTATTGTTGTATTTTTATTTTTGTTTTTGTAGTTTTATTTCAAACTTTGTGAAGATGCCCTGTTTCGAAAATTTTAAGGCGAATGTTTCTTGAAAACTGTACCAATTGGAGAAGAAATAAATTTTTCTGCCCATGCTGCATTTATAATTTTTTCGATATGATTCCAATGGTATAAAGAACGTAAAGTTCTGGGCAGTGGTTTAAAAGTTATGAGTGTTTCTTAGACCAAAGGTCATAGGCGTGCCCTGTTTTCAAAATTCTGCACGTGACCTGTTTTCAACGTCTATTTTCACACTTTTTCAAATTGAATTTTGAAATGTTTTCTACATGAAAAATGTTCATTTGAATGTCTATATTCTCGTGTCAAAATTTGAGCAAGTTTTATTTCGTATCTTTGAAAATATGCATTGAAAAGAAGACATTGTTCAAATTCGAAAGTTGACAGTTTTCTTGAAATATTGTCCTCTATGTTTAGAAGCTTTCTTCGCATGGTATTTTTGTTATTTTGTTTTTAAATGTTGTGTTAAGTTGTACATATATGTTTGCATGTTTGTGCTCAGATTTCCAAACGATGAACTTGTTGTCCATGTACAGCAATTTTTCAACATTGAGGACAATGTCGAGTTTAGGTTTGGGGGTTTGGACACATGTGTATTTATGTGAATAACTTGTGAATATTTTGTTTTTGTGTTTTTGTGTCAAAATTTTGAAATTTTTTGCAAAAGTAGCCATCTTGAACAAAATTGTTTGAATGAGATGTTTTGAGTTGTGCCGTTGAGGAGTCTTTCGCATGTATTAATAGTTGAGTCTTGGATAACTATTGTCAGTCTAGGATTGCTTCGCATGATGTGAATTTAGTCCCTTTCTCTTAGTGTCCAAGTGGACGAGACTCCGTACTCAATTGTTAGGATTAATAGTGGAGACTACCCATGAATTTTATGCCTTAGCGTTCATTTCTGAGGGTAAATTCTGTTTCTACTCGTAAACACTCTTCGAACATGTTTTTCATTATGATCTCAATACTTCATTTGCATTGATTTCCATAGAACATTCATAAATGTAGATAACATGTTGAATTTGTATTCCCATGATAGATGGACTTAAAGAGGTGATATTAGGACTTTGTTAGTACCCACGACCAAATTGTCTAAACAGTCCATTTCCCTTTATGCTTGATTCAGTTCAAAATTGGCCAAACACATAAACCTATCACACAACACCCTATCCATAGACCTATACACTTAATCTTACATAGCTACTGATCTTGTCAAGTTCTACTAAGTAGAGAATTCAATCGTCAAGCTCTAAATTGTAATAGCATATACTGAGGCATATTTAGTAACTTGTGCTAAAATAAAGGCTTTCAAAAATTAAGTGTTAAAAATGAAGCACTTAAAGCCTTCAATCTTCAAAGCAATGACTACTCTAATGAGAGTAGCTAGATAGCACAAATCAAACTTCAAAATTGTAGCCTAGACGCTTGTGTAAATGAGTAATCAAAATGAGCTTCGCATTGAAAAATGTAATGTGAAACATCTTGGCATGATTAGTGTCTCCATATACCTTCCATATACCATACACCATACACCATATATCACCTTGGCCAACACAAGTAGGGAAGAATCTAATTGATCTTTTAGGAAGTCTATTTAGGGAATATGAATGTTAATATGCTCTACCACGTTCATGGCATTCAATTCCTTCATGGATCAATTTTCAAAAAATGTGCTTTATTTTTAATACTCTCATGCATTACATATTTGATTGCCATGTACATAACTTCCAAATCGCATGTGTTTGATATAGAGTGAGCCTAGGACTCAAAGAGAAATTTAAAGTGAAATCCAGTAAGGATTAGAGTCGAGGCAAATTATATCAGAAGCATTTGAGCGTGTTGTATTTGATGCTATGACATTTTGAGTGTGGGATTTGCATTGTGTGTTTCAATCAATTGAATGACTTTAGGTTACCCTCCACTCAACGGTTTTCACATGTGTTGCTCCTCATATGCACAACTCTTGTGATATCTTATTTTGTATGGCTTTTGTAAATTGTTTTTAATTTTAGTTTTTAGTTGTTAGCTTTACGTTTGTGGGTATCGTAGCGATAAACCCTTAGGGGACTACACTCCTCCTACTAGGGACACCTAAAGGTTTAAAAGGCTTATGGCACGTGCTAAGTGCCATCGTTTCTCCCACGACAGTGGACTAGCTTAGTATGTTTATTTTGCTTTTCTTTTGTAGTTTTGCTTGAGGACGAGCAAAAGTAAGGTTTGGGGGCTTGATCGCGTTGCAAATGTTCACATTTAGCGTTCACATTTCCTATCTTTTTTGTTAGTTTCTCGGGTAAAACCGAGTATTTAATGGTTTAAATAAGTGTTTCAGGTAAATAGAGGAATTTAGGGGTGTTGTGGTAATTTTGGAGAAATAGGGGATAAAATGTAATATTCTAGAGAAGATTGAAGATTCTGTGAATAGAAGAGAAGTCAGGGGTACAAATTGTAATTTGCAGTGTAAAGCACAGCGGTCAAGCCACGTCAGCGCTGGAACCGACGCCGTTTGGGTATGCTTGCATCACGCCTGATGTCAGCATGATGTTAGGTCGTCTTCTTTAGCTCGAGTCGACCCGCGACCCGGTTGACCCAACCTGGACTCGATAGATCCAATTTGCAACCTGGTCGTTTTCCAATGGTTTTTCCTACCATTCTTCACCCATATCGACAGGAAATCTTCCTCTGATCACAATGGACCCATTTTGGGCCTTCCATGCACATGTTTTCTCTCTCCTCCAAGAAGCCAAATTCCATGGCCATTCAAGCTTGCAAGGTCACTGAAAGTATACAAACAAGATTAAATTGCTTAAGACGTACCTAGAGGGGGGGGGGGGTGAATAGGTTTTTCGCCTAATTTCAATCCCTTGAACAAACTTACGTTTGTCCCTCAAGGTAGCCTTACATACAACACAAACAACACGGAATCATACTAAGACAAGTTATCATGTGATCATTCATACGTTGTCTAAGTATCAATAAGTTGTATGAGGTATAAAGAAAATACAAAAACAATTAACAAGAATACTTGTATATCAATATATGTTCAATCGTTACAAATATATACAAATATTGCTATACATAAAATTCTAAACAATATACAAAAGAAATGTAATTACAAATATGATCAAATGAATATATTTACAAATCACACTTTACAAAATCTTGTATTCAAAAACATCACAAGTGAAGATTGTACTACAAGATTAAAACATGCACAAAAGCAAATATAAAAGATAGAGATAGAAAGAATTAACACAAGGGATTTTTTAACGTGGTAAAACCTCCAAGGAGGAAACATCCACGGGTTGAATTACAACCATTGGGTACTTATATATATTTGGAATGTAAATTAGAAATTCCACAAAGTGACCAATCCTAGATCACCAACCCATGTGGAGTCTATGTTTACCCAATCCCTATTGGAAGATACAAAATCCCTCAATGATGTAAACCACATATTGGAACTCATACCAAACCAACATCGTTGAAAGATTAGAAATTCCTCAAGAGTGTATACATATCCCATGTACCCCGCTCTATCGGACTCTATGTCTAACCAAACACCCGAGCCTACCAATATATAAGCAAACTCTCTATACAAGGCACACTTGCCCCTAGAAAGCCTCCCATACATGACTATCCAAGTCCTCCCGACTCTAGCCATGACTTCTTGCTTGTCTATCCAAGTCATCCCGACTATAGACAAGACTTCTTGCTTACCCATCCAAGTCCTCGAGACTCTAGGCAAGACTTCTTGCTTGGCTATCCGAGTCATCCCAACTCTAACCAAGACTTCAAGCCTTTTATAAGGACTTCCTAGTGTGATCAATTGAATGCAAATGATGCAAACAATCAAAACAATATAGAACATGTGATCAATACATTCCATAGAACAACTAGATCTAGAGATGTGAAATCACAAGCAATAGAAATCTAGATGCAAAATCATGAATGAAAACCTAGAGCATGTGAAATCAATTAACACATAAAACTCCTAGATTCATTCATACAAATAACTCTTGAACAATTCATATACATGAGGCACAAGTTCAAGATGTTATAAACATACATAAAAATGCTAGAATCACAAAATGTATTCAACAAGTATTTTAGCCAAAGATTTAGAGATAGGAGATATTGTTAAAAACAAATCAATCCTAGATATCTCTAAAAACACATACAAAGGCTCTAATCCTAGAAATCATCAGTCAAGGATCAGAGACACATATAAAGGATTATTAATCATAAAATGAATCAATCAAGTCTCAAATAATCCTAGATATCAATCTAATCACAATACAACTCCCAATCATGTGAAAAACATAGAATCCAAGAAACTAGTTGATGTAGCCATCAAAGACGATACGGCAAACAAAGGTTTGGATTTCATGGAGCGGAGGAATCGACTCGAAGTCAAAGGGTGCAGAAAGAAGGAAGCAAAGACTCGGCTTGGTCGGAATGGTTAAAACGGTTAGAATGGTCAAATTTCGGGGGTCTTTTCAGAGGGCAAACGAACTCAAAATTGACATTATAATATGTTTTTGAAAATCCCAAGACGAGCCCTACAAATGTTTTGAAGACTCTGTCTTCTAAAAAGGGCTGCAGAATATCCAATTTCGGCCATCTAGATTATTGCGCGAAGACTTGAGCTGGACGCTGTGAGCTAGACGAGATGATCCGGGCTGATTTTCGTGGACCTCTATGGAGAGCATATGAGGTCAGATTGTCTATTATAATATGTTTCTGGAAAGCCCAAGACAAGCCCTACAAATGTTATGAAGACTCTGTCTTCTATAACGGGCCGCAGCATATCCGAATCTAGCCGTTTAGTTTCTGGCGCACCAAGACAGCAGTTTCTTGTTTTATGGTTTTTAATTAGTGTCATGATTCAATACATTTACTTTATTTCCTTTTAGTTTATATCTAATTAGGTTATTAATTATTTTATGATTTGATTTTTAAATCAAATCCAATTTCCTTTTCGAGATAGGTTTTTAATGTTTTTGGATTCTTTTGATTTTTAGGAGATTTGATTTCTTTTCCATTTAGGATTTTTTTCCCTTTTGTTTAGGATTTTCTTGTTAGTCAAGTTTTGCAATTCTATTTAAGTGGATTGTATTAGGGTTTGAAAGGTGGCTTTTGATTAATAAAAAAATATAGAGAATTGTTTCTCAACTATCCATGTACAACATTCTTTACGAAGATTAAAGTATTTGAAGCCTGTTAACAATCCTTCATGCGCGAAGTTGAATGTTATCAGTAGCCTGATATTCTGGCATCCGTGCGCAGATCAATAGAATATTGGTAGGTTGTTTCTAATTATTTTCTTGCAGGTTTTTCTCGACAGAGCTTCCGCTACATCAGTTTGGTATCAGAGCCACTGAGTCTATCGTTGTGCTAGGCTCAGCATCCATGACCACAACCTAGTATCTTCCTCAACGCCAAAAATTCACCATCCATATTTCCCAAAAAAAAAAACAAAAAAAAAAAACTCATGAATCCCCAAAACAAAATTTCCTCCTACCATTCATTGTTTTTCGATGATGATTATGTGTCGGACCTGGTTATCGTTGACTTCGATAAGCCGCCAATTTTTGATGAGGAATATGTGAAGCGAAGACTTGAGCTGGAAGTTTGAATTAGATGACATTGAGTCTGAGTCATATTAGGATTTGTTCTCTTTTCCTAGATAGGATTTCTTTTCAGTTTTAGTTTAAGTTAATGTAGAAGTTGATTCCTTGTGGAAGTCGACTTATTGCTTTTCCTAAGAATCCAATTTGTTATGAAGTTTTTTGATGATTAATAAAATTTGAGAGAGAATATCTCCTTTTATCCAATTTCGGTATCCTGAGTGGATCAACTAATTTGAAGCCTATTATTCTGGTATCCCTGCGCGGATCAACAGATTAATAGTAGGGTTCACTTCCGGTATTCGTGCGTGAATCAACGGATCCGAATTGTTTATCCTTTATTTTTATCAATTGTTGTTTGGTGAATATTCCGCTGCATCACTAGTCCACATGTGTCTCTAATTAGACTTTTCAATTAAATTGATTGTGAAGCTATCTTTCTCAATAGCATTCACTAAACATACATATACATACAGAAGAAGAAACCCCAAGCAAATTGAAGGTTTAAAAAGATGAAATCACCAAGATATGAACTCTACCCTGATTTCACGAGCTGGTTCGGTTTTCTGAGTAGCTCACTCTGAAAATCAATCAAACAGCTGCAAGATCACTTAAAAAAGGTAGAGGACTCGATTACGAACAATATCCAACTTAAATCACTCAATTCCAACTTCGTATGAGAAAGTTATGGTGTTTGGAAGTTTATGAAAATTGGAGAGAAACTCTAGACGGGATTTCACAATTTTTCTTCTTGAAAACAAATAGAGGGAGATGAAGGCATTTAAAAAGGAAGGAGAGAAGGGAATTTTTGTCCAAAAAAAATAGGCCACACCAGCCATACCCACGTGTGGGGTGCGTGTGCCACACGGGACCAGAGGGCTGGTTGGGCCGTGTGGCACACGGCCTCCACACGTGGTGGCTAGGCCATGGCCTTTGGCCACCTTGCCTCTCCCGCGCACCTCTCACGTTCTTCAGCCGTATTCGGGCATCCAAACTCCGATTTCGAATCCGTTTTTGGATTACGAACCATGATTCCCTCACACATAATGACAACTATGAAACTTTGACAAATGATTGAGAATTCATCTCGGAAAACGACGATGAACACAACTCAACTAATGAGAACGAAAAGTAGCGTAGCTACATCGTTTGGACTCGAAACTTAACATATGAGTAACTGAAATGACTGGGACTTAATAAGGAATCAATTAAGATTAAGTGAAAATCCAAAACATAAGAAACACAAACATACAAACACAAGTTCACATATGAATGCCATTTCCTAGACATAGTCTTAGAACATGCAACTCTAAAATGTATGAGCATTTGAGTTCAATGCATGAGCATACAAGATCATGTGAATGTGTTATATAAATGGTGCACAACTATGCAGGGACACTTATGAATGATTTGTGTGTATGTGCCTATGCCTTGAAGAGGAATGAGGTCAATTATACATTTGATGAGCAATGAAGCTAATTCCCCTTATCAAGCCATATGGGTGACTCGGTTCTGGTTCGAACCGGAGGAACCGGCCGGAACCGGAACCGAAACCGGTTTTCCAATTTCGGTTCAAGAACCAAAATCGAAACCAGAACCGGTCTAACCCGGTTCCGGTTTCGGTTCCAAAAATTTCGGAACCGACCGATTCGAACCGGATTCCGATTCCGGTTCGGAACCGGCCGATTCTTACTTTTTTTTTAAAAAAATTACAAAATATTACATTTTATTTATAAAAAAAATAAAATGTTAGAAAGGACATTGTAAAGTATTGAGCCATGGCCCATAACCCTTGTCCAAGTAATTATATTTTCCATTCCCTTCTCCTCCTTTTTATATAGGTTAGGCATCTCATTCACTTATCTGGTTTTCCAATTTGGGATGTGAGATAAGGGATAAAAAGCCATACTATGCATTTTTAACAAATATTTATCAATTTTGTTTCCTTTAATTTAAAACTATTTGTTAAAAAATGCATAATATTTTAAGTTTTAAGGAAAAAAAATTGATAAATATTTGTTAAAAATGCATAATATGACTTCTTATCCCTTATCTCACATCCCACATTGGAAAAATAGAGAAGTGAATGAGATGCCTAACCTATATAAAAATGAGGAGAAAGGAATGTAAAATATATTTACTTTGACAAGGGTTATGGGTTATGGGTTATGGGCCATGGTTCAATACTCTACAATGTCCTTTTTAACATTTTATTTTTAAATAAAATGTAATATTTTGTAATGTTAAAAAAAAAAAAAAAAAAAAAAAAAAAAAAAAAAAAAAAAAAAAAAATCCGGTTCCGGTTCCGGTTCCAGGGGGTTTCGGTTCCACCGGTTCCAGGTGTTCCAGGGGGTTTCGGTTCCACCCAAACCTGGAACCGGAACCGGAACCGAAACCGCGTTAGGCCTATCAAGCCATCATCTTGCAAGCTTTGTAGTTGAGTCTTTCTTTGAAGCTTTGAATCATCATCAATACAACCACTAAACAATACAAGATAAACAACGTTTTGATATGGAATACATGCCAACAACAACCAAAAACCTAACAATCTCCCCCTTTGGCAAATTCCATGTCAAAACACCTATACAAATACTAAAACAATTACAAAGAAAATTTGGTCACAATGTGTACAATGATTTACACTCTTAGACAAAATTTCTAACAACAAGTCTTGAACTTCATCTTGGTCTTCTCTTGAAATGACCTGTAAAATAGCTTGAAAGCACAAAGATCTCCAAAAGACAACACATGGCAAAATATATATGTTGGCAAGAAAAATAACACATATAAAGTCCACATTGATAACATGTATGCTCCCCCTAAATACATGCCATCAAACAAAATATTCTAGCCAATATTACAAGCCATATAGTTCAAGAATACAAAATACACTAAAATTTAAAATCTTGAGAAATAAGAAAGCTAGAACTACCACATATCTCCCCTATCATTCTCCCCCTTTTTGACATGATATGAAGCCAAAGAAAAAGAAATAAGAAAAATATACCTCAGGCCATTCTAGTTTCTTTGACCACCGAGAAAAATTGAGCGATTGGATGATCTTGCATGATGCTTTGGAGAAGAAGCATTCCTTTCTAATTTCTTGATCTTCTCATCTTGAAGCTCAACTCTAGCATTTAGCTCTTCAATCTTTCGGTGTGCTTCCTCAAGTTGTCTCTCCGACTCTTCAACCTTATCCATCAAAAGTAAAGCCCACGAAGGAAGAATAGGTGCACTAGGTGCATGGCTTGAATCACATGATTCATCAAAAAGCCTAATAGTATCATTAGGTCCTCCCTTTCCCTTGTAAGACATGATAGACAAACGTTTCTTACTTATCTTGTCTAAAGGAGGTAGAAACACATCACCTTCTTGATTCTTCAACCCCCTGGCTAAACAATAGTGAGAAATGAATCCCGGAAATGCTAATTTCTTGTCCAAACGAGAAGAACTAGCAACATACTCAATTTGTTCAATAAGCACTTGTCCAAGATTAATAGGCTTACGAGTCACTAATGCATATTCAGCTCTAATCTTTTCTCTATTGAGTTCGGTAACATTAGTAGAGACAATCAAATTTGCACAAACAAACAAGTGCCAAAATGCACTAATCTTGGTCAACTCACTTTGCTTAATAAAGGCACATTTCCCCCATACAAAATTAACATCATCACAAAGAGTTTTACCCATCAAATCAAGATTTTCTTCAATATCAACATCTAAGAAATCTGATTCAATCTCATTGGGCAATTCTAGAAACTCATTCAATTTCCAAGCATAAACTCTAAATGTTACACCTCTTAAATCCATGACGGCATCTTCAATATTGGTACTCTCCTTGTACTCATAATAGAATTCTCTAACTAATGTCTCATTTGCAATTCCCATTGAGTCAATCCAAGAGTTCCACTTTCTTTCACATATAGTCATATGAACATAAGAGTTAATACAAGAATCCAAATCAATACCTCTTTCTTGTATGAACTTCTTGCACCCAAATATCCCCAAATCCTTCATCTTGGTTGATTTGGATATCTTGGATGAAGATGTAGGCTTTGATTTGTCAATAGGATTAGAAGAAACGTTACCACCAACTTTCTTAGCTTTTCCCATGACCTTGTATCACACAAAAATACTAAACACCAATATGAGAGGAAACAACAAACCAAGTTAGTGACCAATAAACATATACAAGGCAAAAACATTATTTTTGAACAAATCATTATGCATATCAACAATAGCAAAGCATCTTAAGATTTATCAAAAAATATGAATTATGCCAACAAACAATTTCTTGAAGAATCATGTGAACAAATCACAAAAGAGAACAAAAACATAGCATATTATGCTCCCCCTTGATAAATGCCCTATCTAACATCTAGATAGACAATTGTTCACAAAAATCATCACACATTCATATCTCAAGCAATATTCAAAAGTTTTTCCAAATAAGCTTCATATAACAAAGAGAGTTACATCTAGATTTTCAATCACTCTCATATATCTTCAAAAATTGCTAGAGAACCAAATATACCATATAAGCAAAAGTAAGTGTGTGAAGATTTTGCTTCAAGAATATGAAATGAAGTAGTTTAGTAATCAAACATGCAAACATTTTCCACCACTATCCATCCTTAAACTTTCCATAAAAAAAGTCAAACCGGTTTTCATCCGAATTTTGCTTTTAAAGAGAATAGTTTTCAACATGTGAGCAATGTGAGTGCAAGTGGCTCGTTTACCCATTTCTATTTGTCAACCCGAGCTCATTTGATTTTTCAACTATACTCCATAGCCTTTTTGTTTTTGTTTTAGGCTTGAATCAAAGTTTTTTTTTTTTTTTTGTTGATTCTTTTCAACTCTACTTTGATTTTTCTAACAAAAACTTATACACCTCTTGGCGGCTTTCACTCATCACAAAGGCGTAGCCCTTTCCAACATTGGGCGGCTTCACAACCAATGCGTGTAGCCCTTTCTAAGAGGGTGCTCGTTGAGTACTATATTGCCGAAGCAAATGGATACAAACCAAAGGTCATTTTTAAATGTACTAATTATAGAACATCAAGAGTATCCAATACTTACACATATATCAAACTCAACAACATAACAAACCATATAAGAGAAGCAAAGTGCATTTTTGAAACCAAGTTTTAAGGCTTAAAAACACATGATCAAAAAGCAAGTAATGAGACTTACTTAAGATCTCTACTTCTCAAGAGAGTAGCTTTCAAAGAATATGAAGCATATTTTTCAAAAACTTGCCACTCAACAATCATACAAATAATAACACAACACGAAAAGATCAATGTGAACAATTATCACCAAAAGATCTTAGACAAGCAAATGTCAACGAGGACCATATAAACACTATATTAGTTCTCAAGTATGACATGCTACATGAAGTGATAAAAACAATGAATTGAAAGATGAAATATAGATAAGCAAGCAATGTGATATAAGATATACCTTCGCAAGCTATTTTCATCAAATGCAAGACCTTCACCCTTTTTATGAGTCCTCTTGGCTTGTATGTCCTCATGACTACAAGTTATAGGTGTGTCGATCCCAAGAGACTAAAGGCTAAGTATTTCAACTCAAACAAACAAAAAAAATGACTTTCTCTAAAAGCCTTAACAAAGATCATCACCATATAGATAACAAGATATGCAACTTCTAAAAAGTTAATCAACAAATTTTGACAATCATATCAAAGAATGTGAGATAGCCAAGTTCATGTCAAGTTGTATAGATACAAAGCAAAAATATGCTAAGCTTCTTAACAACAAGACACTAATCTCAAAGCTAACTCACATGTGCAACTTACACTATTGGTAAGAGCACTCACCCTTGACAAACTTTGTCTTGGGTGAATTAACATAAACATCATCAAGATTCTTATTGACAACAATGTTGAATCTAGAGTAAAGTTCTTCCACAACTTGATTCACAATAATATCATTAATGCTCTTCTTTCCAACATTGTTAGCACCATGTGCATTATCAATATTAACAAGGTTTTTATTCTTCACATTCCGGGAATTCTTAGCCTGCATTGTATCATTAACATGCTTTTCATTTTCAAAAGCTTTAGCATGCTTGAGCTTAAAAGCAATCTCTCTATTCCTAAATGCATTTTCCATATTGCGATATTCAATGAATTTATAACACTTGGGCTTAATATGACCTATGGTATTGGAAAAATGACATATGGGAACAAAAGAAGAGATTTTACCTTCCGGAATGGGAGAAACACAAGTGGAAGTGTCAAGGAGTACCTTGTCCTTTACTTTGTTCTTGATCTTGGAACGTCTCTTCTTAGGAGCTTTCTTGTCAACTATGACCTCGCTTGTAGGAAGTGATGCTTCTATGAGCTTTTCCTCAACTACCGTGTCACTTGAGTCTCCTAGTTTCAAATTAGAGATGATCCTATCCCTTTCAAGAACAACCTCTTCAACTTCTCTAAGCTTCTTGGCAATAGCATTCTTTTCACTCAAGAGCCTTCGAGTTGTAGCAACAAACTCATCCAAACTCATCCACTTGTATATTGATCAAATCATTCTTCTTATCTACCTCACTTAAGGCTATCTTCAAACTCTCTTCAAGACACTTTATCTTAGTCAAAAGTCCATCATAGGTAGGATTCTCACTCAAGCACACTTGATGATTTGTATCAACCTTATCTTTCCAAGAATCTTGACTAACATCATCTAGAGATGAGTAGGAAGCCATGAAGCCAACAAAGTTGCTCACTAGCTCTTCTTCACTTGAAGACTCATCACTAGATTCATCATCTTAACTCCAAGTAGCCGCCATAGCCTTTCCTTTCTTGTCCTTCTTAGAATCACCACTTGGACAATCCGAAGCAAAATGTCCAAACTTCTTGCACTTGAAGCATTGGACCTTTCTATTGCTCTTGACATGGCCACTCCTCTCATGAGGTGGAGTAAAGGATTTCTTGACCTCCTTGTCTCTTGAGTACTTGCCATTTGGCTTGGCTCCTTTCTTCAAGAACTTCCTAAACTTCCTAACTAACAAAGCCATCTCCTCATCCTCTTCGCTACTAGCTTCTTTCACAACCTTGAGAGCTAAACCCTTGTTCTTGGCCTTTGGTTTCATACACGCTTCAAAATTTTGAAGAGATCCTAATAATTCATCTAAGCTCATGTCGTCAACATCTTTGCTCTCTTCAATAGCGGTAACTTGGCCTTGAACCGTTTTGGCAAAGATCTTAGAATCTTCCAATTTAGCCTCTCACCGGAGATAGGAGTACCAAGTGCTTGGCACTTGTTAGCGATGTCTAGGAGCTTATCTTGGAAGTCAACAAACTTGTCTTCCTCACCCATTTGCAAAACCTCAAATTGGGAAGTGAGCAATTGAAGACGAGACTTCTTCACCGCTTTAGTCCCTTCATTGGTGACCCGGAGTGCATCCCATGCCTCCTTTGCGGTTTCTAGATTTTGGATGTAGCTAAATTGTCTACTATCCAAACCTCTGAAAATAGCATTCACCGCTCGATGATGCCATTTTACTAACTCGAACTCATTAGTAGACCACTCACTCTTAGGCTTGGAAACGGTCACACCATTCTCAATCTTATTAGGAGCAAGATAACCTTCTTCAACGGTCATCCAAGCTCTCTCATCAATAGATCAAATGTAAGCCTTTATCCTCAATTTCCAAAACCTGTAGTTGTGACCCTTGAGAAGAGGAGGCCTAGATTTCGAAGCCCCTTCGGTCATCACATCATCTTGGAAAACCATACTAGCAAAAACCTAAGCAATTCACTTGTAAGTATAACTCGGATCTCGTCGAGTGCCGTCCGACGACCCGCTCTGATACCAATTGAAAGTATACAAACAAGGTTAAATTGCTTAAGACGTACCTAGAGGGGGGGTGAATACAAACAACACGGAATCATACTAAGACAAGTTATCATGTGATCATTCATACGTTGTCTAAGTATCAATAAGTTGTATGAGGTATAAAGAAAATACAAAAACAATTAACAAGAATACTTGTATATCAATATATGTTCAATCGTTACAAATATATACAAATATTGCTATACATAAAATTCTAAACAATATACAAAAGAAATGTAATTACAAATATGATCAAATGAATATATTTACAAATCACACTTTACAAAATCTTGTATTCAAAAACATCACAAGTGAAGATTGCACTACAAGATTAAAACATACATAAAAACAAATATAAAAGATAGAGATAGAAAGAATTAACACAAGGGATTTTTTAACGTGGTAAAACCTCCAAGGAGGAAACATCCAAAGGTTAAATTACAACCATTGGGTACTTATATATATTTGGAAAGTAAACTAGAAATTCCACAAAGTGACCAATCCTATATCACCAACCCATGTGGAGTCTATGTTTACCCAATCCCTATTGGAAGATACAAAATCCCTCAATGATGTAAACCACATATTGGAACTCATACCAAACCAACATCGTTGGAAGATTAGAAATTCCTCAAGAGTGCATACATATCCCATGTACCCCGCTCTATCGGACTCTATGTCTAACCAAACACCCGGGTCTACCAATAAATAGAAGCCAACTCTCTATACAAGGCACACTTGCCCCTAGAAAGCCACCCATGCATGACTATCCAAGTCCTCCCGACTCTAGCCATGACTTCTTGCTTGTCTATCCAAGTCATCCTGACTCTAGACAAGACTTCTTGCTTACCTATCCAAGTCCTCAAGACTCTAGGCAAGACTTCTTGCTTGGCTATCCGAGTCATCCCAACTCTAACCAAGACTTCATGTCTTTTACAAGGACTTCCTAGTGTGATCATGTGAATGCAAATGATGCAAACAATCAAAACAACATAGAACATGTGATTAATACATTCTATGGAACAACTAGATCTAGAGATGTGAAATCACAAGCAATAGAAATCTAGATGCAAAATTATGAATGAAAACCTAGAGCATGTGAAATCAATTAACACATAAAACTCCTAGATTCATTCATACAAATAACTCTTGAACAATTCATATACATGAGGCACAAGTTCAAGATGTTATAAACAAACATAAAAATGCTAGAATCACAAAATGTATTCAACAAGTATTCTAGCCAAAGATTTAGAGATAGGAGATATTGTTAAAAACAAATCAATCCTAGATATCTCTAAAAACACATACAAAGGCTCTAATCCTAGAAATCATCAATCAAGGATCAAAGACACATATAAAGGATTATTAATCATAAAATGAATCAATCAAGTCTCAAATAATCCTAGATATCAATCTAATCACAATACAATTCCCAATCATGTGAAAAACATAGAATCCAAGAAACTAGTCCACATGTGTCTCTAATTAGACTTTTCAATTAGATTGATTGTGAAGCTATCTTTCTCAATAGCATTCACTAAACATACATATACATATAGAAGAAGAAATCCCAAGCAAATTGAAGGTTTAAAAAGATGAAATCACCAAGATATGAACTCTACCTTGATTTCACGAGCTGGTTCGGTTTTCTGAGGAGATCACTCCGAAAATCAATCAAACAGCTGCAAGATCACTTAGAAAAGGTAGAGGACTCGATTACGAACAATCTCCAACTTGAATCACTCAATTCCAACTTCGTATGAGAAAGTTATGGTGTTTGGAAGTTGAGAAAATTGGAGAGAAACTCTAGACGGGATTTCACAAATTTTCTTCTTGAAAACAAATGGAGGGAGATGAAGGCATTTAAAAAGGAAGGAGAGAAGGGAATTTTTGTCCAACAAAAATAGGCCACACCAGCCATGCCCACGTGTGGGGTGCGTGTGCCACACGGGACCAAAGGGCTGGTTGGGCCGTGTGGCACACGGCCTCCACACGTGGTGGCTAGGCCATGGCCTTTGTCCACCTTGCCTCTCCCGCGCACCTCTCACGTTCTTCAGCCGTATTCGGGCATTCAAACTCCGATTTTGAATCCATTTTTGGATTACGAACCATGACTCCCTCTCGCACAATGAAGACTATGAAACTTTGACAAATGGTTGAGAATTCATCTCGAAAAACGATGATGAACACAACTCAATGAATGAGAACGAAAAGTAGCGTAGCTACATCGTTTGGACTCGAAACTTAACATATGAGTAACTGAAATGACCGGGACTTAATAAGGAATCAATTAAGATCAAGTACAAGTCCAAAACATAAGAAACACAAATATACAAACACAAGTTCACATATGAATGACATTTCCTAGACATAGTCTTAGAACATGCAACTCTAAAATGTGTGAGCATTTGAGTTCAATGCATGAGCATACAAAATCATGTGAATGTGTTATATAAATGGTGCACAACTATGTAGGGACATTTATGAATGATTTGTGTGTGTGTGCCTATGCCTTGTAAGAGGAATGAGGTCAATTATACCTTTGATGAGCAATGAAGCTAATTCCCCTTATCAAGCCATCATCTTTCAAGCTTTGTAGTTGAGTCTTTCTTTGAAGCTTTGAATCATCATCAATACAACCACTTAACAATACAAGATAAACAACGTTTTGATATGGAATATATGCCAACAACAACCAAAAACCTAACAGTCACGTTCCAGCAAGTTCTTGGCCACCCAAACTCATCCAAACCAGCGGAGACTCTGCGGTTTCATGCCAAGAGAAAGAACCTGTGAAGCAGAGGGATTGAACTCGCGGCCAAATGACCATTTTCCACTTCAATTTTCATCGACTGGAATGAACCCGCAAGCCAGGGGTTTCTAACCCCCCGAAGATGACCGACTTGGAAGATATTTCATCCAAACCATGCCCAAATCATCCCCTCTATAAATATACCTCTTTTACCAACAAAAACACAATCCCTAATATCCAAAGAACAACCCTATTACACCCTAAATAGCTTAGAATAACCTAGACTCTCACAAAGAACACCAAACCTTACTTAGCTTGTAACTAGTGTGTAAGGTGGTTTTCCAGCCACCAACCTTGATCCAAAGCATCCACACAGTGAGTCCAAGCTTGGGAAAGCAAGAGGAGTTGAGCTAGCTTGAAGACTTCACCAACATCATCGGGTTGTCTCTATTGTCTCTCTTATTGCCTTAGTTTGTTGTTAATGTGTAATTAAATAGTTATGTTAAGGATTTGGTGTATTCATGTATTATATCTATGAGACTAGTTGTATCTATTGTTGAATTGAGCTTTAATAGATGTATGCTTGTTAATTGATTAATCAATTGTTAACTTGCAAAATAGGATTTACTTGATTAATGCAAACCTTGCTTAATTTAGTTAACCTAAAATTGAAGTGCTTAATTGTTATCAACTAGTAATTAGATATTTGCATGATTCATTATTTCCCTAATATATCTCATTATCACTCTTACATACCCCTTGCATGAGTGGTAGTTAGTTTAGCTAGTTAATATTAATTTAGATAATTGTAGTTAGTAAACTTAATGATTAATTAGTTAATTACCTAAGGGAATGACAACCCTTAGTTGTAGTTAGACTTAGTGTAATCTTAGATTAGTTAGTTAATTTGCTTGTGACTACCGCTATTTAATTTCTTTCATGTAATTAGTGTAAATATATTGTATATATATACCTAAGACCTAGGACCAACTTAAGGTACCATACCTCCCTGTGAAACGAACCATACTTGTCGCTACGCAATCGTAACGATTCGTTCACTTGCCGATAAACAAGCACGCTCACACGCATATATATTAGAACCGGTATGAGCGCTGTCAGATGCTCCTCCCGTAGGTGTTTGATCTCCGCCTATGTATTTTGATGCTCTCCACTTTTGTAAATGTATATTTGATCCATGTTATATATCAGTGTTTCTTTGATCGCCTTCTGTGATTGATTCCTTTCAGCTTGCCATTACTGAATTTTGTTTCTAAGTTTAGATGTCTTTTTTCTTTGTTCAACTGCCATTGCTAAGTTTCTGGCTCAGGCTTAAAGCCTTTTATCACTTAACTATTATTGCTTAGTTTTTGGTTTGCCCGGTGTTTGTTAGGACGTGTCCGACCATACACCAGGTTTTAAAGCATACTGTTGGGATGTCTCTTTCTTTTGCTTATTATTTTTGTGCTAGTTTGTTCGACTCCCAACGTTTCTTTTCAGAATGTGTTTCTAAGCGCTGTTTGTTGAATGCCTTATTTGCATTCTGAGGGGTTATGCTTTACTGATAATGGCAAGCGCCATTTTCATTTTATAGCATCTTTTCTAGCTCAAGATGTTGTGACATGCTTGTCCTCAACCTACTATGGTAGGGGAGTACCCCCTTTTCGCCTTCTTTTGTGCTGCTGAGTTTAAAACTCATTGTTGGGCACTGGTAAGTATATTGTTATGGCTGATTGTGGTATGATTTAGCAAAGACATGAATTTATGTAATAAATTACTTTTTATTGAGTATCTCCTGCAATTTTGATAACAGAAAAGAAAAATTACTAAAAAGGGAAATCGAAAAGGGAAAAAAATAAAAAAACTTTTGAGGTAAGGAAGAAATCAAAGGTAGTAAATCTTCAGATATTGTGTATTGCATGGTCGAGGGAGCTCGCCTGCTCCTCTTCGGGCGATGTGATATGCCCCATGGCTAGCTATGCATGTGATATGGTATGATCCTTCCCATTTGTCCGCGAGTGATCCTGTAGACTTATCTTTAGTTCCTAGGGCCACTCTTTTTAGCACTAGGTCCCCGAGTGCGAATCTCCTAACCCGCACATGTGAGTTGTAATACCTGGCTGCCCTTTGTTGATAAGCGACATTCCTTATTTGAGCGCGTTCCCTTCTTTCTTCTAGCTCATCCAAACCGCATTTCAGCATGTCAACGTTGAGTTCAGGTTGAAAGAGTTGCACTCTTAGTGAGGAGAATGTTGTTTCTACTATTATTTTTTTCAAATCCTATTTTGATTTATTTTCCATTCCTAATGGGAAATAAAATGGGTCTTTGTCTTGGAACCCAACATTTGAGTCCAATAGGTTCCTTTTAGATGATTCAATTTAATTTGTGAAGTTTGGTAATCCACGGGTTATTTTAATTGCAAGCTTTAATATATTTGGCCCAAGTATCAATTAACTCTTAATTAATTGATCCCAAATATATTAATTTCAGTTTAGTCCACTAAAAAACTGAAATTGCACTCTTGAATTAAAATAAAATATATTAAATATTTTTACCCTAAGCAATTGTGTAAAATATATATCCTCATGAAAAATACCAATAATTAAAATGTCTTTTGACCATTGCATTATTAATTATTTTATTCCTTAGGACATTCCTTAAGTCTAATGGATAATTTTGATTTATCATAAATCATGATTCAATAACTCCTTATTGAATACTCGATCGGTACCAAGATTTATTTTCCAAGTCCTTGTAAGACACATAAAGTGGTATTTACTCTTATTTGATTATAAGAGTCATGATGTCCATATCTATAAGTATATGTCCGCTATGACATATGAAGAAATAACGCCAAACTATCGAGATTAAACCGTTATTTTGTGGTCGTACTCATTGATAGCTCAAATGTTACAAACCCATAATACATATGGTACATTATTTATCTCAGGATTAAGATAGATATTTCAATTGCTCTATTGTGAATATATTATTCCATTAACGGTAAAATCGAAACAGACTATTCACTTGATCCGTTCAATACATCATATGTACTAGATCTTTTTTTCAAACTTGGTGATTCTAGACTAATTACTTCCCAATTGAAAACAAAAGACCCACAACTTTAATCAAGATAAGGTGTCTAGCCTGTATCTTAAGTTGTCAACATTTTTAGACTAAATAAAGAATTATGTCTAGTACACATAAACTTCTTTATTGATAATTCTGTATGTTTCTTTCAATCTTGGATTTTTATAATATTTTGCGTTTGACATATATCATAAACGATTTATACATGCTACATAATTTATTTCTAAACAAAAGACTCACTACAAAAAAAAAAGTGATATATAGTGACACATTTTTTTGTTACAAATTTCAAATGTGTCACAGTAGGTATTATTTGTGACAAATTTTTTTATTTGTCATTATGTTTTGTTCAATTGAGACTTTTAAAAAATAATTGTCACAATTAGTTAAAAAACTTGATAATTTGTGACAAATAATATAATTAGTGACATTTTAGTTTGTGATTTTTTTTAAATCCATCACTAATGGTAATATACTGTGACACATGTTAATATTTTTGTTTTTTATGTGTCACAAAATTATATCAGAATATACTTGCCCAGAGAAAAGTGACTATACAAATTGTCATTGAAATTAATTTAAAAAGAAAAAACAAATTGCCACTAAAATCTAAAACTCCCATTAAATTTTCCTCCATCAAAGCCCGCTCCTTTTTTCCCTTCTTTCAACTTACAATGAAAATCCCTAAAAAAAATCACTGAATATTTTATTTATCAAAATCACTAACCATGAGAATCCTAAAATTATCATATTCCTTATCTAAGTACCCATAGCTTTCCTGATTGCCCACATCTTCCCTAATTACTTTCATCTAATTTCCCCAATATGCTTTAGGTTGTGTTTTTTTATTTTTAGTTTTTGAACCATAAAATTTATTGAAGACACAAGGCCAAAAACATACAACAGCAGACAAAGCCTCTGGCTCAACACCAGCCTGCAAGAGAAAACAAAACCCCCAAGCAGAAAGCAAGTGACAAAACAAAACGCAGAAGAGAAAACCAAGACAACAACCAGAGACAACAAAGCCAAAAACACGGTTTCTTGAGCTCTGAGACATTCAATTGGGTAAGTCTCCACCAAAGCACACTTTTCTTCTTCTTCTTCTTCTTATTTCCATTTAGCAATGAAAATCCCCAAATTTTTCATAGAATTGTTTTGTTTATCAAAATCCCTAACCATGAAAATCCTAAATTTTTCGTTTTTGATTTTTTATTGCCCACAGCAGTCTTGATTACTCACAAAGATTTGTAGAATTTCTTGAGCCCTCTTTTGAATTCAAGCCGATATTCAATTGGGTAAGTCGCAGCTATTTGATGCCTCTGTTTTTGGGTGCTTCCTTTCTTGTTTCTGGTATGTGCATGTTTGCCCATATTGTGAGTGTATGAATTCATAGAATTTCGTATGAGATATATATATTTTTTTGAACAGCAAAAATATAAGATCGAAGAGTTCATAGATAAACAGTATCTGCTCACATCATCAAAAACGCATCCAACGTAAGAATAACAAATATCTTTAACCAAACATTCCTTAAAACAAATAACAACTGCTCTGCCTGACCATGTATAAAATTGTTCAAAACAACCAATAAAGAAACTCAACGCTTCTTAGAGACACCAACGTATGAGATATTTATATATATATTCAGTTTTATGTATTACATGTTTTAATACAGTGCAGATTTCTTTTTAGAGTTTTGTTATATACCGTGATATTAATTACTAACATTTAACTTGATACAATCCAGCCCATATTTGTAATGCTTGTTGTCAAGCAATGCGTTATGGTGATCACTGCTGCCACATATTTGGATGGAATTCTTGTTTCTTAGATGAAAAATGTCAGATTAAACTTATCATGTTGATGTTTAAACTCCACTTGCATTCGATTAAATGAAAGCACTAGTGCTTAGATGTACTGTGATGCAAGTTTTACAAAATATATATATATATATCATGATATATGATGCACCGATCAACTCGATATTTCTATTCAAATTCTTTGTTACAAATTAATTACAATGTCTTCATGGATCATCTCCAATTAATTCTTCTTTAGGGTGAGGTTTGATGCGGTTTTTGGCTGTGTGGTGGAGTGTTCTATTGTTTGCTTGTTTCTGTTCTGGGTTGCTTTGCCTTGTTGCTATCTTTTTCTAGTTCTGCTCGCTGTTGGGGCTTGTGGTGTTTGGTTCGTTGTGTGGTCTGTGGTGGGGGGGTTTTCTTTTCTTGCCTTTGTTTTTTGGCTTTTGCTTTCCTTCTGTTTTTCTTATTGCTCTGCTACCCTGTTGCTGGTGTTGGCTTACGTTGTGGGTGTTTTTTGTTTGCTGTTGTTGTGTTTGGGTGTGAGCAGTCTTGCTGCTTTGTTGTTTACGGTTGTTGGCCTGCTTTAATAAAATTCTAGCCTTTAAAAAAAAAAAAAATTCTTCTTTGATACTAAGTGTTTAAAATCTCTTGAATGAACATTTTAGTTCACTGATTAGCTAGTCGATATTTGGATGCAATATAGATAGAAAAAAAAAATCTGTTAACTTGATAAAATTTAATTTTTTTTTTTTTGACATTTTTTTGGTGATTTAAGGATAAATGTAGAGTTTTAATAAGAAAATCTTAGTAATTAGTGTACACTTTATAAAATTTTGCCATTAGATTACTTAGTATGTATGAAAAGTTGTGACTTCGTTCTCTTGGGTTGCTCTTGCAGTAATTTTGGACCATTAGGCCATGGTTCAGCTGAAACACTCAAAATTTAAATATATTTTTCTTCTTTCTTTTCGGTTTTTTATTTTTTATTTTTTTATTATTTATTATTTTTTTTATATTGATTGGATACCTTCTTTAAGTTTATAAATATTTCAGTCAATGCGTTTAAATTCAATCCCGCCTTATTTAAATACCAATTAAATGACATTAATTAATTTGTTTTCAACATTACATATATATCAAGCAAGTTAATTAATAGCAATCTTGATTGATATCACCTTATAAGAGTGTTTTTCTGTTTGTTGCTGTGCGGGTTTATCTTTTGGCTACTTCTCTTGCGGTCTGTTGCTCCTCTGTTTCCAGGGGTTATGCGTGTGTTGTCTCCCCTGTTTTAGGGGTGTTTGCTGGCTGTTTTGCCCTGTTTATTAAATCTCAGCTGTTCAAAAAAAAAAAAAATTAACAATGCATGATTACTAATTAGCTCTTGATTGATATCAATTTGGTGGGTTTGTATTGTAGCGAAAAGTGTGTATATGTTTCTATTTCAACAACCAACATGTGTGTCAGCTAGCTGCTACTTAGAAAGATGTTGCTTGTTTTTGTGATTACTTCAACAAATGAATTTGCGTCTGTTAATTTGTATATCTTTTTTTTGAAGTAAAGTTCAACATTTCAAAATTTAATAAAAACAAAAATCTTAAATGTTTAATAGCATATAGCAGTAGAGCATATTACATGCCAAAACATTAAAATACTCCCAAAATCCAAATAACTCTCAAAATTACCTTATCCTACTAAAGATGTTCAAGCAATGTTACTTAATTGACCAAAACACAAAACCATTGCATAGTATCTAAGTCACAACAGATGGCTTTGAGGTAGCAGACAGCCTAGATCTCTTCTTTGCCAAACTCTCACTACGTCGGTCACGCTGCTCCTTCAACCTGGTGGCAAGGAGTTTCTGATACTCAGCTGCATCAGCCTTGGCCTTCACAATTATCTTCTTCTTTTCCGCAATTCTTGTAAACTTCCTTTGCAAAGTCAAAGGAGTCACCAACCTCTGAATCTTAGGAGCCTTGCTGACCTCCTTGCCTTTTTTGTTTGTAAATTTGTAAATGAGTCACTAACTCAGCTGTTAATTTGTATATCAAAACATGCATATGATGAAGAAGAATATCTAGAAACTAAGCTACACGTTTACAATGAATTTATAAAATATCAACAGCTCATCAATTGTGCTATAGAGATGATGATGAAATGGTCCTCACTGTATATATATGTCATATGTGTATAGATATTTCCTATAAATTATTGATTATGCATATTTTGTATCATAATTTCATTACGGTAAATATTTAACAGTTTTTCTCATCTTGTCAAGGTTAGATTTTCGAGTTGATTGAAGAATTCATCTGACATTATCCTAACTACAACACACTGTTTACATATTATAAGCAAGGACAAGGTATGCTAGAATGACAATTCTTTTATAATGTGATTCTAAATCAAAGTTATTACTTTCTTTTTGTCTCCTAGCCATTTTTTTTTTATATATATATAAATATGATAAATGTAAAGTATAGGATGATAGCCAAAGGGGCTTTACAAAGGTGTTTAATTATTAGCTTCAAGAGCATAAGAACAGTAAAGTGACTTTGTTTTTTTATTATGTGATTGACATAATTAGTACATCAAGATTTTGTTAGTGAATAATTGTTGTTGATTGATAATTGTTGTTGATATGATATTATTTTGTTTAAGCCAATTACGTCCCTTAAATTATGATATGCTTGTTGATCCTTCTTAGTTGTTGCCTAGGAGTAGAGCTAATAGAAGAGAAAACTAGGTGTAACTTGATATTATTATTTGACATGTGCCTTTGTGTAGCCCAGGATATATACTATATATACTATAAAATAAATTAGATACCAAGACATAAACTAGTAATACTCGCAATACGTATAATTATCACAAAATAAAAAATACATATATGAAAAGCCTAAGACATTAATAAAAACAATCACAAAAGCTTGAAGAAAAATGAAAAAAAATATGAATCTTATTT
>CATOZR010000153.1:0-48734 GCA_954870605.1 Acer campestre
AATTTCACAGGCATGGAAAAATTGGAATGAAGGGACATATTCAAATGTAATAGATCCTACTTTGAGAGATGGTTCAACCGATGAAATGAAGAAATGCATACATATTGGGTTGCTATGTGTTCAGGAAAATGTATCTGATAGACCAACCATGGGTTCAGTTGTTGTCATGCTTAATAGTGAGAATGTCATTCTACCAGCACCTTCAAAACCTGGATTTTTTCTGCATAATTCAGTCATGCATGAGGCACCATCGTCATCATCATCACAAAAGTATTATTCTGGGTCAACAAAATCAGATCAAGTCAAAAATGAAGTTGTTCCAATGTCACGAAATGATGTTACGATCACTGAACTTCATCCTCGATAGTATTTCAGGGTTGATGATGTTGAGTTTTTCAAGATGTTCGTGCTGAATTCAAGTTAGATTGTATTAGAATACATAGCTATCTTGATGAAGATCAAGTTATGGGAGAATTGCATAAATCATGGTGTTGACAACAACTTGATTTATGCAATTTCATCAATTACCTATGATGAAGGAAATTGCTTTATTTATGTGATTTGACCAATCATTGAGATGATGGAGGCATATTGTTTGGTGATTGAAATTGTGATTTTATTCGTTTTCTTTTATGTAATTTTCCAACTTCTATTTATTGGAACTTTGTAGCCATTTGATGGTAGAGTTGAGTTGATTAATAAAATTTCAGTTATGAAATTTCTTGTATTTGCTCTCTCGGTATTCATATGAATCAACGAGTTAGCTGTAATACTCGAAACTGCCTTTGGAAAAAAAATAGAAATAAAAGTCTATGGAAATATTAAAGGCAATTAGAGATAAATATAAGGAGTTCGCAGGAGGATGTTCTGTTATGGGATCTTGGGTAGTTTCTGCTTTCTCGTGCTCTGTTCTTGAGCTGGGTGTGTTTTTTTGCTTTTTGTTTTCCCCTGTTTTTCTGGCGCCTTGTGCTTGGGCTGTTGGGTGGCGGCTGTTCTGTCCCTGCGGGGGTTTTGCTTGTTGTTTGTGGCCTTTGTGCCTTTTATAAAGTTCTATTGGTTTCAAAAAAAAATATATAAGGAGTTGACTTGTAATAAAAGATTTTATTAGTTTCCTATTTAATGGTTTTAGGGTTAGAAACTTATTGGACTCTCTCTATATATATAATATATACATTATATTTACAAAGAAAAAATAAAACAAAGAGTAGAGGGAGAGATGGCCGTTTGCCCTAGATACAATGGAGGATCGATTTTTAAGCTTCAATAATGAGGTTAGTGAATTATGATTACTTGTATGATGTTAGATTTTATTCTTAATGTTATTAGGGATTCTATTAGGTCATATATTTGTATGAAAATTCTGGTATGGCAGTAGAAACAATTCAAAGATATTATTGTTCATCAATGATTTTCGTGTTTTAACTTTTGATTATGAAAATAGATATCTTTTTCAAGTGTTCCAAAATTCGTTTCACTCCAAAAATGTCAAAAGGATAATTTTTGGTGGATTTTCAAAATAAGGTATGCAGTGCTGAAATTTCTGTATTTTAGTTATATAAACTTATTTCGAAAATTATTTAGCATACTTAATAGTTATGAAATTTTAAAAATTATTTAGGCTATTTCAAAAATTATGAAATTTTACACACTGAATAGTTTGTGTCTAGTATGTATATATTAAATTTCGTGATTTGGAGATTTGTATATATTTAGTTAAAGACTTTCTAACTATAAAGGGTCATGACCGGAATGTTTTTGACAGATTTTTTTTTTTTTTTTTGAACAGCAAAGATTTTATTAAGGCAAAAGCCAACAACCAAACAAAAACAACACAAACAGCCAGGCACCCAGCCAAACAGGCGAGCCACACACCCAACAAGACACAAGAAACAAACACAAACAAACAAAACAAAAACAGCACCAGCCCCAACAAAACAGGACAGAAACAGAGGACCATTCAGAACAACTGCAGAAACAAGAACAAACAGAACAGAGACAGAGGGCCTCTCAGTACAACAACTGCAGAGACGAGAAGAAACTGCAGCCAACAACCACCTGCCCAAAAACACCAGTCAAGAACAAACACCAACCACACTACCAAAACTCCCAAAATTGAGTATCCTCCTCCCTCCCCGACCCTTTCTTGGCCAAAAAATCCACCAAAGCATTGCTGTCCCTGGGATTATACTGTAAGACAGATACAATGTTGGTGGAGAATTCTTTTTTCACCCGATTTCATTGATTACTTGTAAATATATATACAGCAGTGAATACAATTTGAGAGCTGCTAAACTCTCCTAAAGATGAGTCCTATACAAAGTGAACTATATTAAATCAAATACAATTAAACAACCTACTGCTGGTAATAGAATACTAATTCAAATACAATTAAACAACCTACTGCAGGTAATAGAATTGTAACGAAACTAGAACTCTTATTACCCAATATGCCCCCTCAAGATAGGCCACGACAGGAGAGGCCAATCTTGTCCTTGAGAGACTGAAAAATGGAGCGTGACAACGGCTTAGTTAGAGCATCAGCCAGCTGATCATTGGAAGAAACATGAGCAACACGAAGACTGCCGGACTGCACTTGATCCCGAATAAAATGAAAATCAATTGCCACATGCTTCATTCGGGAGTGAAAAATTGGATTTGAGCATAATTGTGTAGCCCCGACATTGTCACAATAGATGACAGGTGCAGAGGATAGTTTGAGACCGAGATCTTGGAGGAGAAAGCACAACCAATTGAGCTCTGCTGCTGTGGTTGCGACCGATCGATACTCAGCTTCCGTTGAGGATTGAGCTATAGTGGTTTGTTTCTTTGAGCTCCATGAAATGGGATTCCTCCCAAGGTAGACAATGTAGGCACTTGTGGAGGAGAAGTCATCCTTGTTCCCAGCCCAGTCAGCATCAGAGAAGGCATGAAGAGTAACGTGAGAATCGCGATGAATGACAACTCCCTCATTTAATGTTTCACATAAGTATCGCAATAGACGTTTAACAAGTTCCCAATGCTCGGATGTGGGTTGATGCATAAATTGGGACAACTTGTTGACAGCAAAAGAGATGTTAGGACGAGTAAGCGATAGATTCTGAAGACTCCCAACTACCGTACGGTACGTGGTAGGATCACTGAGAAGAGTACCTGAGTGTAGGCTAATGGGCGGACTAGTGGGGAGAGGGGTTTGAACCGGTTTGGCACCAGACATTTTGGTGCGATTGAGGAGATCCAGAATGTAGCGTCGCTGCGACAGTAAAATACCATGCTCGTGTGGAACCACCTCAACACCAAGGAAGTAGGAGAGGGGACCAAGATCCTTTAGGGAGAATCTATGAGCGAGACTTGCAACAAACTGATCCACACGAGCTGAGTTGTTACCTGTGAGAATGATGCCATCAACATATATAAGGAGATAAAGTATGTTACCACCAGTATGAAGAACAAAGAGTGAGGTGTCTGCATAAGAATTCTTGAAGCCAACTGTGAGTAGAAACTGACGCAGCTCATGGTACCAAGCTCGCGGAGCTTGCTTGAGACCGTAGATAGCTTTCCTGAGCCTGCAAACATGTGTCGAATGGTCTGAGTCAACGAAGCCAGGAGGTTGTGCCATAAAAACTGTCTCTGTGAGGCGACCCTGAAGGAATGCATTATTTATATCCAATTGGCGAAGTGACCATCCATGACTGACAGCAATGCTGAGTACAAGGCGCACGGTAGTAGGCTTGATAACAGGACTGAAAGTTTCGAAATAATCCACACCAGGTCGTTGGTTGAACCCCTTAGCAACCAAACGTGCTTTATACTGATCAATTGAACCATCGGATTTTCGTTTGATCTGAAAAATCCATTTGCACCCAACTATATTAGAAGCCATGTCCGGTGGAACTAGTTCCCAAGTACCATTCTGAATAAGTGCATTGCATTCCTCGGACATTGTTTGACGCCAGTTAGAGTCCTTCAGCGCCTGTGAGACCGTTGATGGTTCAAACTCAGACGAAGCCTGTATGTGCGCATGAAGGTTCATCTTCTGCAGAGGTTTGTGTATAGCATTCTTGGCTCGAGTGGTCATCGAATGGCTATTGAGAGGTGGAGGAGCTGCACCAGAGACCAACGGTTGCTGTGAAGTACCTGAAACTGTTGGAGCAGCTGTAGAGGGTTGACTGTCTTGCACGGCAGCTGGACTGTCAGGTGTTGAAGATAGGACAGCCAACTCAGGTGGAGCCACGGTGGCAGCAGTAGACGATGGAGGAACTGATCCAGCAACAGTGTCGGTAGGTGGTTGGTCTGTGGCACTGGTGACTGACGGCTGTGAGAGCTGAGGAGAGGCAGTGTGCAGCATTGTAGAGGAATCTTCACATGGTGACAATCCAGGAGAGAGACCAAACGAGGATGGAGTGGGTGCTGACCGAGGTGAAGGTGGGGAAGATACTGTGATGACATTTGGAACCCATGAGTTGATGGTGGTGGTGGTGGGACGATCTAGAGTGGTGTTTAGTGACTTGTACGGAAAGACTGACTCCACAAATTGAAAGTGACGAGAGACAAACATTTTGGAGCACGATGGGTCAAAACATAGATAGGCACTTTGGGACAACGAGTACCCAAGAAAGACACACGGGGATGACAGTTTATCTAGCTTGTGAGACGAGTACGGCCGAAGCCAAGGATAACAGAGACACCCGAAGATTTTCAAGGATAACAGAGACACCCGAAGGATGACAGTTTATCTAACTTGCCTTTTTAAGATTATGATTCCGGTAGAAGCAGCTATGGAAGGTTCTTTAATCTTTATACTACTTTATATATAAGCACTTAAATTTCAGTAAATTTCAGACTACTGAAATTTAAAGTCTGAATATGCTTGCTTCTTTCTTTCTTGTGTACATGTATGGACTTATTTTGGGATTTATGTGATTTGTTTGTTAGTAATCACTAGATTCAAAAACTTAGACTATCGGCTCAAAGGTCAAATAAGTTCTCTACAAAACCCCTCAAGTCTAGGGATTGGCATTTATCCACGGATATCTAATCCCCACTTATCCATCCCTATTTGGGAGAGAATTTTTTTGGGGAAAATGGGGAAATGGGTGGAGATGGGGATGATTTTCATCCCCAAATTCAAATGGGGATGGCCCCATCCCCATTTTCCCCAAACCTTAAATATATATAGAGTAATTTTCCAATTAGGATTTTTACAATGCACACTTTAAGCTTCTTTTGATGAAATTGTATGGAATATACTGAATCTTGATTTGATTTTTTATATGGATAGTTAAAACATTGAAATATATTTATGGAAAAAATAAATAAAAAAGATTCAGGTGCTTGAACTAATTTTTTCCGATTTTTTTGAAGATAAAACATTTAAAAATAGGGAAATATATATTAAAAAAAAAAAAAAGTTCTCAAATCCAAAAAATTTCCAAAATTTTACCAAATATGTATTTTAATTTTCTTAGGATGAATACAAAAAATATTTGATTACATGTAATTTCATCAAAAAATACTTAATGTGTGCATTGTAAAAGTCCTCATTAGAAAATTTTTCTCTCTCTCTCTCTCTCTCTCTATATATATATATATATATATATATTTCTTAACCCTAACTTACTATATATAATATCCCCAGTTTAACCATGTTCTTATATAATATTCTCAAGGAATGGTACAGTTTAACCATGTTTTTTTTTTTTTTTTTTTGACATTATCTATCATATCCATCATTATAACCGTGGACCTTGAATTTCTCAAAGACCCAACTGACCATCAAGTCAGAGGACGAGTTCTTTTTTCCTTCTTATTTATATCTACAATGTCCCAACAATTCTACTTTATGGCTTTGAGTTTGATCCATTTAATAGGATGGAGATTGGAGTCTGGAGAAGACAAGTCTCAGCCGGGGCAATATACATGGCAAACGTTTGCGTATCTACCACTCAAATAGAACAACAGTACAATTGACTAGTAAGCATTTAAGGGTCAACTCAACAACCAGGTCGTTGGCAATAGCATCTGCGTGTAATTAATAAAATGCAATACATATCACTACAGGTATGATGAACATCATTTATTACATATTTTTAACCTTTGTGAGTGTATTATTTATTTATTATTATTATGAAATATTACAAAAACAGACTATTATCTACAAAGTTGAATTAATATGTTTTAATGAAAACAAACTATTATCTAGAATGATGAGGTTTTTTTTTTTTCCTTCTAATTTATATCTACAATGTCCCAACATTTCTACTTGTATGGCCTAGAGTTTGATCCATTTAATAGGATGGAGATCGGAGAAGAATCAAAGTCGTTTTGATTTAATAGGATGGAGATTAATTGGAGAAGACCAAGTCTCGGTCGTGGCCATTTACTGATATACATGGAAAATGTTTACATATTAACCACTCAAATATGAACAAACAGGTAGTTGGCATCTGCGTGTAATTAATAACATGCAATACATTATACATATCATTACAGGTAGCATGATGAACATCATTTATTACATATTTTTAACCTTTATGAGTTTTTTTTTTTTAATGAAATATTACAAAAAGTCTGAGTTTGAAGGGGGGATTCAAACCTACAATCTCATAGTACATGTGTGAGGGGTATACCATTGGGCCAATATCATCTTGTCTAACCTTTGTGAGTTTGTTAGAGTTAATTTTGGTTAAATATTATAGCAGGTTAGGTTAAGGAATTTGGAATGAATAAAAAAAAAAAAAAAAAAAAAGAATTTTCTTCATGTTGCTGTGTATGAATATTTCCATGAAGCCAAATCTCAAAGTTCAGAATCAAAGACCCATTTGAAGAAATTTTACAGAAATATGTTATGTCACAATATGAAAATTGAGTTGTTAAATTTTCAACGTCTTTGTTAAACATCTATTTAAACGTCTTTGTTAAATTAGTAACTTTTAAGTCTCTTGTTTTTTCAAAATACATCACTTTAGTCTATTTGACCAAAATATTAATAGTCAACTCTAACTATATATATTAAAGTACAATTTTACCTTTGTCAAAATGATTTATTTGAGTTTCAAAAATAAATAATATTAAAATGGTTTATAAAAATAAATAAACAACAAAAAATTATTTTCTAAAAAAAGAAAAAAATAATTTAAAAAAAAAAACAAAACTAATGGATTATGGAAAATATAAAGTTTAAAAAAATAATAAATTGAAAGTATTTTCATAAAAAATAAAAAAAAATAAAAAAAAAAAAGTATTTCAAAAAATAAAAAGAAAGTTTTTTTTTTTTTTTTAAGTAAATGGATCTCCACCATTGGATCAATCCAAATCCAATGGTGGGGATCCATTTACTTTAAAAAACTTTCTTTTTATTTTTTGAAATACTTTCAATTTATTATTTATTTTAATTTTATATTTTCCATAATCCATTAGTTTTTTTTTTCTTTTTTTTTAGAAAATAATTTTTTTGTTTATTTATTTTGATAAACCATTTTAATATTATTTATTTTTGAAACTCAATAAATCATTTTGACAAAGGTAAAATTATACTTATATATATAGTTAGAGTTGACAATTAGTACCACTATAGAAGCAGTTCCATTTTGAGACTTATTTTATGAATATCCGAAACTTATTCATGAGTTTTCGAGAATAATTAATGTGTTTCGAGACTTATTCTATTCGACTTCCATTAATGGTGAAAGTGACGAGCAAATGACGGCGCCGGTTAACTCTAGAGATAGTTGGATCTAGAAGATCGAACGGCGTCGAGCTCGTTGGTGCCATCGGTTTCGTTAGATTCGCGACGGATCGTCATAGATCTGACGATGAAGATTTGATGACAGTTTAGGTTTGGCTTTGTTTCTCTCTCTCTATACAGCTTGAAAAAGTAAACGAACACTTCGATAACAATGATTGACACTCGACGAACGTTTTCCCAGTGGTTTTGTCGGTCAAGTCACCGATCGGCGGTGACAACTCCATTTGAAGCTCCATCAATGGAGGTTTGCATAACACACTAGCATCCTTTCAGTAATTTGACACAAAATATAACATATGTCAAATTTGGCACATCAATAAATGCTACTTTTTTAATTTTAAAAATACCATTTTATAATTATATTGAATGCATTAATTGCTAACTTTTTTAATTTTAAATAATAAAAAATATTATACAAATTGAATGCATTAATTATATTTGTTGAATTTTATAATTTTAAATAATAAAAAATTAAAAATAGTATTTCAAATAGAATTATGCATTTAAGTACAATGCTAAAATAATGTGCTAAATATAGCATTTTACAATTTTTTTTGTCAAATTTAGCATTGACATTGGCACATGCATTGGAGATGGTCTTATAGTATGACTTGAACCGAACAACTCAAAAGACCCTTGACACTAGTAAACACCCATGTTACTATAGTAGAATGAGAAACTCAAGAACACAAAGATCTTGATTGAAAATCAATTTCTATTGAATGATCAGACTTAATATACCTTTAAAAACAATCAATTTTGAATATGAATTTTCTATGGAGAGATATTAACAAAACAATAATTTTTAAAATCATTAAAAACACAATTTTTAAGGGACAACGTGATCCCTTTAAAGGGGATCACATAAAAATAATAAGTTTTATAGAGCGACATCGACATCTATCAATCTATAAGGAAATTGCCAAGGCACCTTGGAAATTTTTGTTAACAATCCATATGAGTACGATTCCAAAGACTTGTTGTGGGGGACAATGCCAAATTCGTAGACCATATAAGTTGTAATTGGGAGACTTGGAACTCTGTCCATATTGGCTGTATGCAGGATTCATTTCCTCTGTACCTTGTAATTGGAGGTTGATGGTGAAGTATGAAAATTTACATAAAAAGAATCTCATCGTGTTCCTGTCACGGAGCATCAAGGAGAAGACTCCAACAGGAAGCAGCAAGATTTCGAATAGATAAGTAGAGGAAATTGTGAGACTCTCCTTGAATGTTTGGTTATATTTCAATATCAGGAATGGAATTTTTGGTGAGTGCATTTTTGCTCACCCATACTAACTAGGGTGAACCATTACCACCCACTCCAGGTGTTAACACATGTTCAAAGTTAACCTAGAGTCCAAAGTTAACCCAAAATTAACTCAAAGTTTGGACATGTGTCAACACCTGGAGTGGGTGGTAATAGTTCACCCTAATTAGTGTGGGTGAGCAAAAATAGACTCATATTTGGTGATCAACGTACAATTAGAGGGGTGTATTCAATTAGGATTTCGAAAGACTTTTAATGACTTTTTTTAAGTGGATGACTTTTGCATATTTTATGGATTTTTATAGACTTTACAAGATTATGAAAAACTTTCATAGACTTTTATTTAAAAGACTTTCGTAGACTTTCATTTTAAAAGACTTTTATAGACTTTCATTGACTTCTAAATATAATGAATAATTTGTTTTAGCAAAATTATATATATTTATCATGTCAATAAAAATAATTTTTCAAATGAATAATAAAAAAAAAAAACCATCATTAATTAAACTTGACAAAAGAATTCATGTCTATATATATGTGATTTTAAATTTTTATTTTATTTTAATTATATTTTGCATTATAAAGACCTTATGCTCCCTTTTTTTTTTTTTTAATAATTAGTCAAAATTTTATTTGTTTTTTATAATTAGTTAAAATATTATAAATTTTCTTTAAAATAAATGTAGCGAACCGACAATAATATTAACGTTTACATGTTTCTACGAAAGTATGACAATGAGTATAAAAAATAAGCCAAAAGTTCATTTAAGTTACTAAAAATAAAACATAAAAACCGCACCTAGTTGTTGAATAAGATTCATGCCTAAAAGTGGGTAGTTTGATATTGATCATAATTACATGAAGTCACACTCATACGCGACTTTGATTATGGCTTATTGGCATGGTTAAGTAGTGGGTTTTGTCTTTTATTATTTTTATTTTACATAAATGAAGTTCATTTGATTTGTTTCGGTATTGTTTAGTTGCTTTAAAAATATAGGTAAAAAAATATGAAATCTCTCGTCCTTAATTACATAGCCGATGAAGAGATGTTTTATATTATTTTTTTGTTTTGTTTTGTTTTTTTTTTTTTTTTTTTGTTATAGATCGTTAATATTTGTATGTTTTTTTTTTTTATAATGTTTATTCATTTTAAAGTTATTTGTTTTATTTTATTTATGAAATTTGTTAAGAATGAATGTGCTTTTATTTGAAAATAGAACATATATTTGGTGGTTGATATTTTTTAAAGAGTTTTATATTTTTCTTTTAAAGTGAAATTTTTTCTACTTTTTTTTAAAAAAAATAAAAATAAAAGTCATTCAAAGTTTTTGGTAGGAATGGAAGACAAATTGTGAGATTTGTTATAACTAAAAATCATTAAAAGTCATTAAAAGTCATTGATATTTTAAAGTCATTGAGATTTTGAATACCTCATAACTTTCATAGACTGTTAAAAAGTCTTGATTGAAAAAGTCTTTTAAAATCCTAATTGAATACACCCTCCTTAATGTACAGGTTGTATCCAACCCATTTGTAAACAAATTGAATGCATTAATTATAATATTGACTTTTATAATCAATAACATTTTAAATATTGGTGATCAACGTACTTACTCTGCAACTGAGCAACAGAGTCTGGATCCCACATTCCTACCTTTTATTTATTTTTTCTCAATCCACATCCTCTCTCTCCCTCCTCAACTCACATTTCAACTCCCACTCTCTATTTCACCGATTCTATCGATCCCCATTTTTATCTCTTCGACTCTTTGTTTCAACTACTCAATCTCCATCTCTTCGTTTTATTTTCTCTCCAAATCTTCACACACACTTTCTATTCCTCCATATTTTTCATTTTATTCTTCTCTCTACAACTTATCTTCATTTTCTTTTTCTTCTTTTTTATTGGTGGTCAGTTCATCTTCTTCTCAATCTCTGTGTTTCGACGACTGTGTCCCTTGCAGTGTCTGTGTCCTTGCCGTGTCCAAACCGTGTCCGTGCCGTGTCAGAAAGTCAATTTCATCGGAAAGTCAGCGGACACGGGAAATTGCATGTCAGACACGTGTCCCACGTGTGTCTGTGTCTGTGTCTGATACGTGTCCGACACTTGTTACCTCTCAAGAACGCCGTGTCCGTGCTTCAAATCTGCAACAAAAGCTGATAATGAAAATGTCTTCATTGAAATTCTTCATGATTTTTTTGTTTCTGCACTCTCTCTCAAGCTCGCTGTTAACTTTCACCGGTGCATCCGATCCAAACTACCTTCATCATTTTTGCTCAGGCGTAGACTTCACCAGTAACACCCCCCAGTCCAACCTCAAACTTGTCCTTTCTACTCTTGCCTCCAAAGCCATCGGCAGCGATGGATTCTCCATCGCCTCCGAAGGGCAAGGCTCCAACAGGGTCGACAGTCTCTTTCAATGCCGCAGCGACCTCCCCACCTCCACCTGCCAAGACTGCGTCGTTTTTGCTTCCACAGACATAGCTCGGCGTTGTCCTTCTCAAAACGGAGCTGTAATATGGTACGATGAGTGCCTTGTACACTACTCAGATATTTTTTTCTTCTCTAGATTTTCAATATATTCAATAAAACCGAGCTTTGAATCGATGAATGAAGATAACCAATTAGACCCACGGTTTCAAGTGCTGGTGTTGGATCTGATGAACGAAGCAACAAATATGGCCGTCAATAATAGCAAAAGGTTCGCCACCAGACAGAGAAACTACACAACCTCACAAACAATTTACACTCTTGTACAGTGCACGAGGGACCTGTCAAGTGATGATTGTTCTGGATGTCTTAAATTAAATATGAACAATTTGCCCATCGAAAGGACCGAAGGAATATCATTATTTCCAAGTTGTTATTGCATGTTCAAAATGTACCCTTTTTACAACGATATCTCGACTGCATTGCCGCCACCAAGTAATGAAAGTCAAATAACTTGACATAATCGGTTTCTGCACTGATCATCCTTTAAGTACCATTTAATTTATCAGACCTATTGAAACATTCTGCTGTTCTTAATTGCAGGGAAGAGAGGAATCTCTTCATCGATAATTATCGCCATCATTGCTCCAATTACAGTCTCTGCGGTGCTTTTCGTTGCGGTCTACTGCTTCCTGAAAAGGAGAGCAAGAAAGAAGGACGAAATTGGTAAATTTGGAAACTAATTTGTTATCAAGTCTGAACAATCTTTTATGTCTGAACACTTGAATTTTCATTCTTGAGTACATCAAAAGGGGAGGTTATCGCATTTCTGACGAAAAGATAAACCCTAAAGGAAAACATGAAATTTATTCTTACACTTATGTTGTCTATTCAATGATATTCAAGACAGTAATTTAACGTTTGGTTGTGTAGCTGGAAATGACATTTTAACTGCAGAGGCATTGCAATTTGATTTTGGGTCAATCCAAGCAGCCACAAACAGATTCATGACAGATAACAAGTTGGGTGCAGGTGGATTTGGTGAGGTTTACAAGGTATAATATTTAATTTGTACAATCATCTTTTAGCAGTTCAAAAAAGTTACTGATGCAGGAATTCAGAAAGTTAATGAAACAAATGTTCTAATGGTTCGTTTGTATATATTCTCAGGGTGTACTTCCTAATGGACAAGAAATAGCCGTGAAAAGGTTATCAAAAAGATCCAAACAAGGTGCAGAAGAATTCAAGAATGAAGTTGTAGTGGTTGCCAAGCTTCAGCACAGAAATCTGGTTAGACTACAAGGATTTTGCTTGGAGGGAGAGGAGAAGATACTTGTCTACGAATTTGTGCCCAACAAAAGCCTTGACTACTTCTTAAATGGTATCGATCATATAAATACATTCTCGTGCATTTGAATTCCATTCCTTAGAGCATATCCAATGTAAAAGTAGTTTACATACCAATAATTATTGACAACAATGTTTTTTTTTTTCGAACAATGGATTTTATTAAGCCACAAAAGGGCAGAACACAAACAAACAGCACAAGACCCCACAGCACAAAAAGCACCACGAAGCACAAGACACAGCACCACAAACAGCACTAAACACAGAAAAAGCAACACGAGAACACCACCCCAACAAAACCACCAAAACAGACAGCTGCAGAAACAGCAAACTAACAAACAATTCAGCCCTTATCACTCCACTTCACAAAGTTAAAGGACTTGTTTCCTATGTGGCTTAAGTATAGACTTGATAAACAATCAACTCAAAAATTGGTTTCCAATGCTTCTGTTTAAAACACATATTTTTTAATGATGTGCCCAAAATTTTTTTCCTATTTTTTTTATTTTATTTCCTTACCAAAATAGATGAAAAATTAATGTCAAATTTAAAAATTTGCTGAGTCAACCAAAAAAAATAGTTGTACAACAGACAGTCTGAAAGTAGACGGTAGACGATCTTGTTGACAATGTCTAATATTTATTTTGCTACATCAACTTGACATTGAATGGTGATGGTTGCATTGGAGAAGTATATTTGTACTCAATGTCTATCCATCCTAGTTAGCATCCAATTTTTTCACAATCTACGGTTGCATTGGAGATGCTCTTAATTTCAATTTAAATTTTGATTTTGGTGTGTGCATAGACCCTGAAAAGCAACAACAACTGGATTGGCACACAAGATACAAGATAATTGGAGGAATTGCTCGAGGAATTCTTTATCTTCATGAGGATTCTCGGCTTAAAATTATTCACCGTGATCTTAAAGCTAGCAATGTATTGTTAGATGAGGATATGAGCCCAAAAATTGCAGATTTTGGCATGGCAAGGATATTTGGAGTTGATCAAACCCAAGGAAATACGAGCAGAATAGCGGGGACATAGTAAGTTTTGATCATTATTTACTCGTTTTCGCATAATATGGATTTGATGAATTCATTTTTGCATCCTAGGTGTTGTGTAATATTGATTACCTATTATGATGAATTCATTTTTGCATCCTAGATGTTGTGTAATAATGATTACCCTCTTTACTTTCATCGTGATTCCAGGACTACAATTATTAGAATAATTTCAAAAATTCCTTATTGTTTCTATACTAATCAAGTTGTTGGTTGCTAACTAATTTTAAAATTTCTTTATTGTTCCTTAGTGGATACATGGCTCCGGAATATGCTATGCATGGACAGTTTTCTGTGAAATCCGATATATATAGTTTTGGTGTTCTAGTTCTTGAGATTATAACCGGCAAGAAGAATAGCAGTTTCTATCAAACAGACGATGTTGGGAACCTCTCAAGCTATGTAAGTTTTAATAAATAGTGAGGAGAAAGAGAGTTAGAATTGCAACTTTTTGATTATAAGTTGATGAATTATTGCAGGCTTGGGAACTTTGGAGAGATGAGACACCAATGCAATTGCTGGATTCAAATTTGGCAGATTCTTACTCAAGAAATGAAGTCATGAGATGCATCCATGTGGGTTTACTATGCATCCAGGAAGATCCAATTGTGAGACCAACAATGGCAACGGTAATTCTCATGCTTAATAGCTTCTATGTTACTCCTCCATTACCTCAACAACCTGCATTTTTCATCGGTACTGGAACAGACCTCAGCATGCAAATTACACAAGAGACGAACTCTGATCATTCTAAAAGTAAGTCTGTGCCATTGTCCGTCGATGATGCTTCAATCACTGAGGCACAATCACGCTAAACATTAACGATGTGTATCTTTAAGTATTGATGAAGATCGTGTGGATACTATAGCTCTTTATATTATGGAGAAATGGGACCCAGGTTATTATAATCTTCATAATATTATAGGGATTTCTAGTATCTTTCAAATTAATTAAAATCGTTAAGATTGACAAATCTTGGTGAAAGATTTATGTTCTTCAAGTATCTCTTCATAAATTTTAGAACTTGCATATGTGTTTGTCCAGATTATTTATTATCTCAGTATTTTGCTTGAATTATTGTTGTAAGTCATAATTTAAAAAACAGAGTGCTTTCAGGAAAGTGTACCACAAAATTAGAGATCATTTAATATTATTTTTCCATTCATTGTTAGATTCAACAAGAAGTGTGCAACTGGATTGGAAAACACGCTTGAGCATCATTAATGGAATTACACGAGGTCTTTAATTTATATCTACATGAAAATTCCCGACTCAGAATTATTCATCGTGATAAAACTTTCTTAGCCAACACGCGCGACCATCATTTTCTATAGGATGAATTGCAAGATTATCTAAACCTTCGCAAGATGTAATAGTTTGTTCTGTTAAGGAGGTTACGTACACTTTCAAATGTACGTATACCCTAGATGACTTTCATTTTTGTTGACAAGACCCGCCCTGACTCCTTTCTTGAGTACGAGGAGGTCCTGTGATGTGCTCATATCTCTAACTAAATACAAGATTCGCTTTGTCCTTAAACAAGTGTGGACCGGTGGAAGACTTTGGCTCTTGGAATGGTCAAACTTGGGTATGGAAGGTGCCTATGAGGAGACAAATATTTGATTGGGAAATTGATCAATGGAACACCTTTGTTAGTAGACTCGATCAATTTAAACCCCGTCTTATGTTTAAGGATAAGCTTGCTTGGTCTTTTTGTGATAAAGGTGTTTTCTCGGTGAGATCTTTTCGTAGGAAACTGGAGGAGGCTGGTGTAGTGGTTGGTGCGGTGGATTCTTCTGTGGTTTGGCAAGGGATTTGTCCTAGCAAAATCGAGATTTTTACTTGGCAACTCCTAAGGGGCAGAATTCTTGTTAGACAGGTGTTGAATAAGTTTGGTTGCAGCCCCAATATTCCTCAGGTCTGTCCGATGTGTAAGGAGACAGAAGAATCTGTCGATCATCTCTTCCTTCATTGCAAATGGGCGTATGAGGTGTGGCGGCAAAGCATGGCCTGGTGGGAAGTGAATTGGTGTGTTAATGATTCTCTTCTTGGCTGGGCGTTAGGGTGGTTCGGGCTTTGTCCAAAATCTTGTCAAGGTAAAGCTTGGAACACTCTTTTCTTTGCTACGGTGTGGACCATTTGGGATTCTAGGAACCAAGTGGTCTTTAAGAACTCAGAGCAGGGGATTCAACAGGCTCTCGACATGATTAAAATTAGAGTAGCTTGGTGGGTCAAGTTTCATGGTGTGGGCTGCTCGGATTCGATCAATGTTTTGCTGCAAAACATTGCTGAAAGGTGCACGGTGTCAAGGCCTGTCAAGGCTGTCCGCAAGGGTGATTGGACACCCCCTTCGATAGGGGCTTTGAATTTAACGTGGACGGTTCGGCGAGGGGGAGTCCTGGGGCTGCGGGGATCGGTGGTGTCTTGCGTGATCACTGTGGTAAGATCTTAGGTTCTTTTTCCAGGTACATCGGCATAACGGATGCCAATACTGCCGAGATTAATGCCATATATCAGGCTGTGGTTTTGTGCGCTAGCTCGCAGGTCATGGAAGGGAAGGATATCACAATCATCAGTGACTCTAAAGTGGCTGTGTCCTGGGTCAATGAAGCTGGTTTTGGAAGCCTAAAGCATATTAATGTTATTTACGACATTAGATCGCTCTTGTCGTCTTTGGGCAGAACTGTGGTGATTTTCAATCCTAGGTCCACTAACTGTTTTGCTGATTCTTTGGCAAAGAAGGGCTCTAATATGGAAGGGGATTCTATGTTGTGGGAGGTGTTCTAATGTTCTTCTCTTTTTTCTTTTTTCTTTTGTTTTTCTGTTTTTTCTCTGGGCATCGCTGGTGTGTCAGGTTGTCTGCTTGTTCCTCGTTTTTTTGCGTGTTGTGCCTGCTTTCCCTGCTTGTGGGTAGCAGTTTGTTTCGGTGCTGTTGCTCCTCTGTTGTTTGGTGCCCCTCTGTTGTCCGCAGGTTGGCTGTGGGGGTGTTGCTTCTTGTTTGCCTTTTGGCCTTAATAAAACTTCTGCTGTTCAAAAAAAAAATACAAGATTTGCTACTAAAATGTCATAGAAAACATTGCTTTTATACAAAGAAATTTTGTAAAATATAAAAACTGCATATTGCTAGTCTTTTATTGCATATTTCTAAGCATTACAAAAACTACCTGGAAGTAACCGACAAGCCAAAACCCGACCAGTCCGACCATGCATCTCAAAAATATATACATCATATGAGATAATAAAAAATGCATGATTCTTCTACTTCATGATGTCATCGAGTGGCCCACCTCAAAACTGAAGGATCCGCACAAACCGAGCAGTTGCTTGGAAAAAAAAAAAGTTTTAAGAGTAAAAGGGTGAGCTCTAATGCTCGGTGAGTGAATGAAAACTTTTAAAAACATATGAGTTTTCTTCTAAACAACTTTTCTCAATAATTCATCTAATAATACATACTAAATATCACTGTATCATGCCAAATGATTTCATAAACATAACAAAATTGAGTAGTAAAAGATGATATATCCACGATTGAATTTGATAAACTTGTATACACCTCTTTCTAATCAAATACAGTATAATTATAAAATCTCAGTCTGCACCAAATTAGTACCAAGGGGAAATCTTCTATACGTACGTCAAATTACTTCAAACATACTCAGAGCTGGGGATAACATATGTAATACTCGTGCAAAGCGACTCTGACTCTAACTGAACATCTGTCATACACGTGCAGAGCGACTCATCTGACATACACATGTGTAGAATGACCCCCAAAGCCAACAATAACAATAACTTGGGAACAGTACAGATATGGTACTTTTATAAAATCAATCATAATCTCTTCTCAACATATGATAAAATAATATGTCTAAATATTTCTAATTTACTAATCATAAGCTCATAAACATGCTTTCAATTCTCTGTATCACAATAAATCATCAAAGAAATCAAACACTTAAAATGATTTCTAGGCAAACAATTTTAAACACAATAGACATACGATAATCACTTCCTCTAATTTAATGTGTCATCACAATAAGCAATCAAAATCAATTAAACAATTCACTTTGTCATCACAGTAGCAATCAAAACAAACTAAACAACTAAATGATTTCCAACTACCAATTCAAACACAAAATTGGAAAACATTTAAGTTAAGGATAAAACCATAAACTTTTTTCACTCACAACTTAGATTTTAAGCTTAATTCAGACCAAGTACGTTGTGTTCCTCTGCTTCCTCTTCTCCTCCTATCAATTGCACAAAACCCAGTTAGAATCTGTGTAATTCAAGAACAAATCAATTGAAAATCAGAAATTATCACATAAAAAACTTCATTGACTTCTTTTCCCCTTTCTTCCTTCTCTTTCCCTTTTTCTTCCCTTGGACTCTACTTCATTCTAATATTGATCTCTTGTTACCTTTTATTTGTTATTCTTATCCTTTGCCTAAGTTATCACGCATCTGCTTTTGCTGTCTAATTAAGCAGACATCTGTGTGACTTTCAAACAGAGACAAGAATCGTCTCAAATGTTCTCAATCAAATTTTTTTTTTTTTTTTTTTTTTTTTTTTTTTTTTTTTTTTTTTTTTTTTTTTAAGTTTGGACCATATTGGGCCACCAAAATCCATGGGCAATATTGGGAGACAAAAAAAAAAAATCAAAAAAAATAGCTGGGCCTTACATTTGTTGCCTCAATTGTTTGATGTATTCATTGATTTAGAGGCATGTATGTAATGTATAACATCTATCTTTACCATAAAATGTAGACATCATTTTTAATTGGGTGTGTTTGGAGTGGTTTTATAACCAAACAAGTATGGTTGTTTTCTTAACATCAAACCGAAACTATCAATTTTGTGATTATTGGAAAAGCTCATCTATTTTTTTTTTTTTTTTTTTTGAACAACTTGATTATTAAGGGCATAAAGCCAAAGAGCCAGCAAACAACAACCCAAAAAGGAAGAAGAGCCACGAAGCCCAAACAAAAAGAGCAGCACCAACAATAAAAACAAAGCGCCAGAAACAGAGAAAAACAGAACATAAACAAGGCAACACTAAACAGCGAACAGAACAGAAACCAGAACCAAACAAGGCAGCAACAGCAGCAAGACACGTGTTGCATCTATGTCTCCAACTATCTTTATTGTCATGGACAACCACTACAAGAAATTTGGCCTTTCGCAATGTGCAAAATGTATTGCAAAAGGTTTTGGCAACGCATGCTTACGTGTTGTTGATACACTTGTTGCCAAAAGTCAAGAGACTTTTCGCAACGTGCAACGTGTGTTGTCCTAGAACAATCGCAACGTGCAAAATGCATTGCGAAAGGTTTTTGACAACGCGCGCTTGCACTTGCTGATACACATGTTTTCAAAAGTCTGGAGACTGTGTTGTCTTAGAACAATGACAACGTACTAAGTGCGTTGCGGTAGATAAAATGTGTTGCTGTAGATAAAGACAACATGCATAGACATACGTTGTAGTAGCCTTATAGACAATTTGCAACGTGCGGTAGACATTGCGTTAAACACTAACGCAATGCGTATTGTATGTTGTCTTAGATCATGGAAAAAATAAATAAATAAACATAATTGATGCTTCATACCTCCCATTGGGCTCCCCTTACTAAGGGCCCCGACACTAACGGGCCTTAGACATGCTAACTAATGTTTATTAAATATCACCTTTATATTTGCTCATGTAGGGAATTGAACTTGAGACGTTGAACACTTGAGGAGTGACTTTATCATTCTACTGCAAGTTTAACTTTGATAATTAATACATAACTATTTATATATGAGTGTGCTTATCATATTTATGGGTGTCAATATCGGCTCAATTATATATATATCATACGTTGATAATATAATCTCATTTTAGTAATCTTTATAATTATTTTGTATGATAGACAAATATATATTAAAAAAAAAAATTAGTGTAACATTTAATTAAACTATTTTTTATTTGAAATAGTGTACAATCAAGTTAGGGTCTATTTAAATTTGATGATGACAGTTGCTACAAACTCACGACTCGAAATACAACTCCCACAATAGGAGAAGCATATCCACCACATTTTATGATTTAATGGGCAAAAGTGACACTTGAATCCTTAACACAATATAGAAGGGGATGTGTCCAATTATTTTGCAAATGGTGAAAGAGTATTTTAATATTTATGAATACATTCATGATATTTGAGTTTCCAAATATTAGTTTATATGTAAAGCACAAGTTAGTAGTTGATAAAAATGTTTCTACGACAACATGTATATAAGATGTGTGTTGCGGAACATTAGACTTTTCTGTAACGTGCAATCCAACAATTGCTGAAGATGCTTCTACGATAACGTGAATGATATGTGTGTTGTAGAATATTAGCCTTTCGGAAAGTGCAAATCAATAGTTGCTAAAAATTGTCCTACAACAACGTGCATGATATGTGTATTGTGAAATATTATATTTTTACGCAATGTATTATAGAGAATTGGATTTGTGCTGAATCAATCTTTCTCATGTATTTTGGGTGGTGGTTGGTACGATCAGGTGGGTAGAGGTTGGTACACTATTTTGGGCGGTGGATGGGGTAGTCGGTGCAGATGAGTGGATATGGTTTGGTGTAGCAGTATGTAGCGCATATGGAGAGGGTAGTTGCATGGGAGAGCTGGCTGTATGTGATGGTGAAGGATGCGGAGCCCCAACCCTTGCTTGGGAATCAAGGAGCGTGATCTGTCGAGGGATCTCATGCGCAGCCAGAGGTGACTGAGAGTGGGCATGAGAGACCGGAATTGGGACAGATGGAGACTCATGGGACAGCCAGGTGGAACACGTGTGGATGCTAGACCTAGAAAGATTAACATGTAATGTTTTGTGAGGAAACACTAACTCAACGAAATTGACATGTCTAGACACAAATATACGATAGGTTTCCAGATCTAAACAGTGATAAGCACTTTGTGATTGTGAGTACCCTACGAAAATGCATGTTTTAGATTGAGGCTCGAGTTTGTGATTGTTGTATGGCCTAACCCATGGGTAGCAAAGACGCCAAAATACGCGCAACTTGGCATATGATGGACTGCCACCGAAAATTTTCTTAAAAGGAGATGACATGTCTAAGACGGGTGTAGGCATCCTATTAATCAAGTATACAGCAGTCTGAAAAGCATATGACTAGAATGTGAGAGGGAGTGAGGCATGTGTGAGAAGAGACAAGCCCGTCTCTACAATGTGATGATGCCGACGCTAGGATACACCATTGTGTTCCGGTGTGTGTGGTAAGTAGGAGATGCCATAAGTTGCCAGAGTTTTTCTTAGAGCTATGTATTCACCACCATTGTCACTGTAAAGTGAGATGATGGAGTTTTTGAAAAAAAATTCCACTAAGGTTTTAAAGCGACTGAAAACTGCATGTACATCAGATTTGAGTTTTAAGGGATACATCCACATATATTTCATGAAGTGGTCAACAAATAGTACATAGTACTTGTAACCATCTTTAGAAATAATTGGAGAGCTCCAAACATCAGAATAAATAATTTCAAGTGGTTTGGAACTGACAACAGTGGATACTGAAAAAGGCAACTTATGAGTTTTACTAATTTGGCATGCACTACACGAATTGCTAGAATTGCTAGATGAAAGAATAGACACTACTTTTGAAGACACTAACTTAGACAATATTTTTGGTGATGGGTGACCTGAACGATGATGCCAGTCAGTGAGAGAGGTCTTGATACTCGAAAAAACAAGGATAGACGGTTTTTCAGGCTGAGCATGAGATGGCCACTCGTAGACTCCATTCCTAGTCCGTCCTTACATGAGTTGCACCCTCGTACGAAGATCCTTCACAACAAAAAAGAAAGGCGAAAATTCAACAGTGACTTGATTAGATACACAAAATTTTGAGACAAATATCAAGTTTTGTTTCATATTGGGTACACACAGTACGTCAGATAAAAGAAAAGATGAGTTTTTGACAGGTAAATGTAAAGAACCAGTGTGTGTGATAGCCAAACCTGGGCTGTCACCAATCATAATGTTATCGAAGCCATTATACGGAGAGTGCAAAGACATGTTCTGTAGATCAAAGGTGACATGATAAGAGGCACCAGAATCAAGGAGCCATTCCGGTATAGTAGAATTTGGTGTACATTATGTAATGTGCACGAGGTTGCCATTGCATGCGAGATTGGAATGGTTGGGATTGAGCGGTGACCGGGGAGATGCTGAATGTGGTACACTTCTTGGCCATGTGGCCTTGTTCGCCGCAGAGCTGGCAGAAGCCACGGTATGGCCTGGCATCGAGCTTGGGCACAAGTGAGCTCCAAAAATTCGGACCGGGTGAGTTACGAAAATTCTGATGTGAATTGGTGGTGGACTGTGTACTTTGCTTGCTAGTCGAGTTGTGTTGCATGGGTGACCGGTTGTAGTAATTTTGGTTGGTGTTGAATTGTTGTCCACCTGAGGTCGGTTTTGTAGCATAATTTGCTGTAATGGGAAGTCTTTCGGTCCTTGTTGATTCTTGCTTTAAGAGAGCTTCAAAGTTGAGGAGTTTCTCATGCAGTTCTTCAAAAGAGATCTCTGAGTCACAAGCATGGACAGCATACGCTATAAATTCATCACTTAGACCATTTAAAATTTTGACTGCCAGATCTTCAGGATTTTCCAGGGCATCAAGCATGGCTAGTTCGTCAGCGATACTTTTTGCGTTTTGCAAGTATTCAATAATAGATTGGGTTCTTTTTGCAATGTTGGTGAGAACACTTTTTAGGTGCATTATGTGTCCTCTGGAGGGTTTTGCATAGGTGTTGGCAAGAGCAGTCCATGCATTATGAGTAGTTCTAGCGGAAGCGATAAACAGAATGATGGACGGAGAGATTGATCCAAGTATTGCGTTTAACAACAATTGATCTTGTCTAACCCATAGGTAATGTGCAAAATAAGGTGTGGAGGTGTCGCCTATTGTGATGGTTGCTGGAGGACATGTATGTTTTCCGTCAATGAATCCCATAAGATCAAAACAAACTAGAAGGGTGTGAAATTGAAGTTTTCAAGAGCGATAGTTTGTCGCTGTGAGTTTCAGAGGTGCTTGGGCAGCAATATTAATGGAGATAATAGTATTTCTGGAAGAGCTTACTTCATGGGAAGAGAAGGACGATGAGATTACTGTCACCGAGGTTGAGGAAGACAAAGCTGTGGTGGCCATTCTTGGATAGTGGACTCTTTGATTTTTTTTTTTTTTTTTTTTTTTTTTTGAACAGCTAATTTATTAAGGGAAAACAACCCAAACAAAACCACAGGGCAAACAGGGCCACAGACCGGCACTGAAAGCCAAAAGAAAAACAACCAAACAAACCCCCACAACCCACAAAACAGAGCCCGCCCCCAAACGCAGCCACACCCGCCTATTGCAAAAACCCAGACAGAGGCAAAACAAAAAGAAAAACAACACAACACTCTTTGAGTTATTGATGCTCTGATACCATATAGAGAATTGGATTTGTGCTAAATCAATCTTTCTCATTAATCGCCGAACTAATTTATACAAGAGGAGATATTCTAAAGTTAAGTACAAGTGAAATACTAAAGCCTATTTACACGAAGAATTCTACTCAAACTAAACTAAGCGCTGTACAAGTAATATGCGTTGTATAAGGAATGTAAATTAGAGTTGTAAAAGGAGTAGTAATTGAACTAAACTACATTGTTTGTAACATTATCTTTAACATATATAAGTCAATAGTTGCTAAAAATACTCATATGAAAATGTCTATAATGTGTGTGTTGCTAAATAGTTGCTTTTTAACAACATGCACGTTTGTATGTTGCTAAAAACATGTTTATAGCAACGTTCATTCGTTGTGTGTTGCTATATGTTTTCGTTTATAGCAACATGCATCTGTTGTGTGTTGTCATATGTGCTCAATTATTAGCAATATTCACTTGTACCTTGCAATAGGTGGTTTTAACAACATGTATTTTGTGCCCATTGCAATATATGGCTTTATTACTGGCAACATTCTTCTGTACATTGCCATATGCGGTTTTAACGACACACATTTTATACGTATTGTGATAGATGACTTTATTATTGACAACATTAATTTGTATATTGCCAAAGGTAGTTTTAACAACACACATTTTCTGTTCCAAAAAAAAAAAAAACCAACACACATTTTGTGCGCGTTATGATAGATCGCGTTATGATAGATGGCGTTATTATTGGCTTTATTCATATGTGTGTTGCCATAAGTGGTTTTAACAACATACATTTTGTGCGCGTTGCGATATATGATTTTATTATTGGCAACATTCATTTGTGTGTTGCCAAAAGTGATTTTAACAACAAACATTTTGTGCATGTTGTGATAGATGATTTTATTATTAACAAAATTTATCCGTGTGTTGCCATATCTCTCAAGTGATAAAAACAACATTCATTTGCACCAACAACCTATTTCTCAATGGTTATCTGAACTACACATAAATTCATTAAGCATACTAGCACACAAATGGAATCCTACAAGCTAGCATCGTATATTTCTATCTTACTGGACTTGTAGCGGGCATTTCATCGAGCATGTTGTGTGTTTCTCCTCTCGATTCATCACACAACAACCAAGTATCAACTAAGTGTTAGCTAGGCACCTAGAAGCATTAAGCATTAGAAATACACATACATAACATAAGCAATAGTGATACAGTGATGGCATTTATTGATGATTCATGAAAAAGGTTTCATCTTGGCCTGAGCCAAGATGGTTTTAGTTTATATTACAAAATATGGCTACAAAAGATAAGAATATTATGCAAGCCATCTCAAATACAAGTGAATAAATTAATTAATAGAGGAGATTGTAGAGAAAACTATAGTGAAGAACTCCTCCTTGGTGACTTGATGTGCTTGGCTTGCTTCCTATCTTGATTCTTCTCTTTATGCTCCAATGCTGGGTTTTGATGGTGGGAAATGGTGGGAAAGTTGGATATTTGGTGTTTGGTGAAGTGGAGTTGGAGTTTGGATGATGTATTTGAGGTTGGATGTGGTGATTTTGTGGATTTGGAAGGTAAAAATGTGTTCTTTGAGTGTTTGGGATGTCAAGGATCGTGCAAGAGGTGGTGGAAAAGAGAGGAAGTGAAATATATGTAGGGTGTGGGAATTAGGGCACGAAAACCTAGAAAAATCATGATGTGGAAGTGAGGGCGTTGTACATATGTGGAATTAGTGGAAAATGTCACCTTTTTGAACTGATTTGGTGACAAAGTCACTGCTTTAATAAGTTAAGTTTAAAATGCACCTATTATGGTGAACTACCAAAATTGCCTTTACTTTACACATTCTCTTTCTTACTTTGAAGTTTTCTGATATTTTATTCTTTCATCTTCCTCTATAACAGACCTCCAATGGAGGTTGAACATCATAACATTATCAATGCAACTTCATTGGATAATTAGTTTTGTGGCGCTACGCAGACGCATTCGGGGGTCAAGCTAATTGAAAAGGCTCGGGGAACAATTGAAAAGGCTCGACCTTTTCATTTAGTCTCTGAGACTTTTCAATTAGTCTCCAAGACTTTTCATTTGTTCCCAGAGCCTTTTCATTTGTTCTCTGAGTCTTTTGTAAACGTTAAGCTGGTTGTGTGAAACAAATTGAAAAGGCTTGGAGACTATTTACAAAGTCTTGGAGACAGTGTTAAAAAGCTTGGAGACTATTTACAAAGTCTCGGAGATTCAAAATTGACAAACCTATCATAAAAGTAAAAAAGCTCGGATTACTATTGAAAATGCTCGGACAATGTATGAAAAGGCTCGGAGACATTGTTTAAAGGCTCGGAGATTCAAAATTGACAAATCTATTCATAAAAATGAAAAAGCTCGGATTACAGTTGAAAAGGCTCGGACAGTGTATGAAAAGGCTTGGAGACAATGTTAAAAGGCTCGGAGATTCAAAATTGACAAACATATTCATATTCCTTAAAAAAGCTCGAATTACTATTTAAAAAGCTCGGAGACTGTTTCAAAAGGCTAAAAAAAAAGTGTTAAAAGGCTCGAAAACCCAGATTTTCATCGTCTTGCAAATTCTCATCAACTTCAGGACTGTAGCACCACCACCGATGAGTTTGCCGTGAGATTTTCAGTCGAATTTCTTGCAGACATAAGATTTTCATTCGAATTTCTCTCTCTCTTATTCATATTCCTTAAAAAAGCTTGGATTACTATTTAAAAAGCTCGGATACTGTTTCAAAAGGCTCAAAAAAAGTGTTAAAAGACTCGAAAACCCAGATCTTCATCGTCTTGTAAATTCTTGTCGACTTTAGGACTATAGCACCACCACCGGTGAGTTCATCGTGAGATTTTCAGTCGGATTTCTTGCAGACATGAGATTTTCATTCGAATTTCTCTCTCTCTTAACTTTTTTCTCTCTAGGTTTGAAAAGACACAAACCGACAAAATAGTGGTATTTTTGTCTAGTCACCTAAATAGGTGCATTTTAAACTTGAATTAGTAAAGTGGTGATATTCTTACAAAGTCAGACCCAAATAGTGACAAAAAAAAAATATAAAAATTGAACCCCTGTACGTACAACGCTTTTGTATAGTGACCATACAGCGCTGATTCTCTGGAATGGTTTTTGGGGCTTGGGCAGCCGTTGGGTGCTGTACAAAAGCATTGTACGTACAGCCCCTTGTACGATGCTTCTTGTTCTTCAGTGGTTTCCAGCATCGCGCACTGTTACGGAAACGGATATAACTTCCTCCAAAAACATTAGAATTATGATCTGTAAAAACCATTGGAAACTAGACAGTCAGGGCTTTCCGAAAATAGGTAATACAAAACCTAGTTCAATCTGAGGTGGGAGATATGGCCCCCAAAATATAGGTATACTACACAAGTCTTTCCCATTTCAGCCCTTTTAACTTCAAACACTCATCAATGCTCAAATACCTTATTTATGGCAAATAAACTACACAAAGCTCACCAAACACATTAAATATACAAATACGCTTGAAAAAGAGTACAATTGATAAGAAATGGGGGCTACACCGAGTGTATAAATGGGCACTATCATGTCACAGTATGAAAATTTGAACATCACAGACATGTTTGGCATGTGCAAACCGCTGGTGCTAGACTAAAACCAAAAGTCATGTGTTGTTAGTTATTAGAGCATCTCCAAGAGTCTCTCATGTAGACTCCCTTAGCTTAATTAAGGGAGGAGCTGCAAAAATGCAGCTCCAAGAGGACCTTAAAGACCCACTTAAATCAGTTATTGTGGAGTTCACTCTCTTAATTAAGGGGTGTCTTCTTCAGCCACCTTAAGTGGGCTCCATGTATTTAAGTTTATTTCATTTTTTGAAAAACAATATATTTTTAAGTTTTGAATCCCAACAGCTCTTTCATTGTCCAATGGGTAATTTTTTTTTTTTTTGAATTACCAACAACTCTTTTTCCTTTTCACTATAAATTATAATTATAAAGTTAAACATAAGATAATAATAAAAAATTATTAAAGTAGCTATTTAATGGAGTATTATTGGAACACATATATACTCTCTCAATGGCCCTTTACAACAACATCTACCCTTAAATAAAGGGGACTCCAAGGGATTCTCTTGGAAATGCTCTTAGACCCAAAAGCTTAAACACAAACAATTATACAAATCTAATCATGCTAGACTAAGAGCAAGTCAGGTGTTGCTATTAGTAATTTCCATTGGAACCCCTTCACGTGTTAGATTGACAAACTTGGCATGCGGATCAAACTCAAATATATATCAGATTGTCTCGTAATTGGGAAAACTCGAAATATATGTCTCGTAATTATTCCCATAAATTTTACTTATTAACCGGCTTATAAAGTGCCGATTTTGCGACTTTATGACCCTAAATTTTATTCATAATTAAATAGATTGTAGTATATGTAGTTTTTCCATGAAAATTTTTCTTGTAAAATCGCATTGTGCATTGAAATATGAGTCCAGGAAGATCCAACCACGAGACCAACAATGGCAACTGTAGTTCTCATGCTTAATAGTTACTCTGTTACTTTTGTATTACCTCAACAACCTGCATTTTTCTACGGTACTAAAATAGAACACGGCAAGCAATTTACAATAGGGACGGACTCTGATCAGTCTAAAAATAAGTCTGTGCCATGGTTTGTCGATGATTCTTCAATCACTAAAGTATACCTTTGCTAAACATTAATGATCGAGGTGTTCTTCAAGTATATGTTAATAAATTATAGAACTTAGATATAATATTATTTGGATTATTATCTCAATGTTTTATTAAAATTTACGTCTTAAAATTCAGTCAATTCAATCAAATGTGATTTGATTAATTTGTCTCAACCATGTTTTGGGTATTAAGCATGTCGACCCGCCCTGATCTGTAACCATCCCTAATAAATTAGGGTTCGCAATATGGGCTGGGTCCAGAGGGTTTGGCCCTTACCAGCATGATGTGGTCTATGTTCAAACCCTGACCGCATCTTTAAAAAGCCCACTTTAAACCCTTTTATTATAAGCATGCATAAATATGGGCCGTCTGCGGGTTTTAACTTGGTTAAATTTAAGCCCGCAAAAAAACCCCCTCAATTAGGTTTAATGACAACTTCCGAGTTTGTCTTCTTACATCCGCCTATCTACATCTCTACTTCAAAAAATGAAAACAACTTCTCAGCTCTCATCATCAATGGTCTCAACCCTCTTGCCACCGTGCCGCCGTCGCTTCCGGTGGCCACCAATCGTTTCCGATGAAGCTTCTCGCCATCACATCCAGAATTGCGTGAAACCCACATTCAGTGGTAAGTTTTCCTTTTTTTTTTTCTTTTTTTTTTTTTTTTTTTTTTCCTTATGAGCTAAATCATCTTAAATGATAAAGAATTGATCTTCTTTTTATTCTTCCTCTTTTTGTATACTTTTCCTGTGAATTTTTTAATTAAATATGTGTTGATGTTTGATTAATCTCATATAATTTGATTAATTTCGTCTCATCTTTACAACAAAACCATCTCTGCTTTTGACTGGTAAAATATATGTGTTGATGTTTTAGATTTGTAGTAGTTCTAGTTCTAGCTATGGAAAAGTAGGGGAATAAGAACTCAAGAAAAAATATGATATGGGTCCAATTTCAAATCTAATTCAAAGTTTTCAAAATAATAAACGAAATACTATCTGGGTTTTCAAAATAATTCTACTTGTCAAGTACTACTATGTTGATTTCTTCTAGAAAGTGGTTGTTTCCTTTAGCTTGTGTTCAAATTTCAATCGGTTTATAAATGATATAGAAACTATGATTGTTTAGCTTGTGAACAAAACCCACTATTGTGTATATGGATGTTTGCCGTTTCCATTTAAATTTGTGTATATCAGAACTCTATCCAAGAGTTCAAATATGTGTTATATATATTTTATTGCTTTACAAATGGAATGATTGTGTTATATAGATATATTCAAATATGTGTTGGGTTTGGTTTTTGATTAAATTGTTTAAACAAATTGGGTAGTCAAACATTATGACAAGTTTTGAAGAAGGAAGTCGGATAAATATGTCAACAGGTAATGGGAATAATGAAATAGGAGACGTTGGAGGCCTTAATGTGTGCACAAAATTGGATATGAGCTCCTCTTCTAGATATGAAAATTTTCAAATTATGTTATACTTTTATATAATATTAGTTACCATTGATGTTTTTTTTTTTAAAGAGAATTACCGTTGATGTTGATTATACTTTTTTGCTTTTTATTTTATTTTTATTATTATTAGGTCGCATCCCAGAAGAAAAAGTATATACTACTGAAGGAGTAGATGACGAAGAGTCGGTAGCACCGTAGATTTGGGTTATTATTAATTTTAGAAGTATGTAAAAATTGTTCTATTTGGATTGAGTTGTAAAAATTGTTCTATTTGTATTAATTGTTTTAATAGAATTTTTAATATGGGTCAAAAATATATGTTAAAAATATGGGTTAAAAAATATATGTAAAAAATATACGTTGAAAATATGGATAAAAAAATATGGGTCAAAATTCGGGTCAAAATCCGGGTCAAAATATATGTTAAAAATATGGGTAATAATGCGGGTCAAAGGGCAGGGTTGGGTAAAACATTGTTTTTGTGGGCTTGGGTAAAATCCTACCTTCATACATAAAATTGTTATTTGGGTTGGGTTTAAGCCCTTTGAAATTATGAGGGTTTTTTGAGGGCTTGGGTCCGGTGCAGGCTAGGGCCCTCTAATTGCCAACCATTCCCTAATTGTCACTCAGCTACTTCTGTCCCCATCTGATTAATTGTCTTTTATTTTCTCTCATTCAACTTTTCACAATGTTGACTCGGATATTTATTTGTCTTTCTCTCTCCACTCCAAGTTTCCAAGGGAACGAAAGACTATTAAATTTGGTGGACCATTCCTATTGACTTGTGTAAACGTGTCTCATCTGCCATCTACAGACTACAGTAGGAAAATGCTAGAGTCACTTGTGAATGTATACTCGCTTTCTGTAAGAATAACACATATTCTTTTATTTTAACTTTATTACAAAACTGCCATTAATGAATACCCGCTCTTTTTGTTTTAACTTTAAAAATGCCATTCAAGTGTATATATATATATATATTATTAAATGAAAAAAACAATAAAATATTAATTAAAAAAAATCAATTTACAATATTTTTCAATTTAAATTTTATAAGATAAAAAAATATTTCAATATTAAATCAAAGAATAATGCTAGGTTGTCCAAAATCATACTCATGTGGTAAATGAGCTCTTGACAACTCATATGACACATCATTTGGATAAATATTTTAGATAATCTTACGTTACCCTGAATATCTAAAGAAGATAAAGTTGTATCCCAAATTAATTATTAAATTAAATAATTTGCAGATAAAATAGACACAGTGACAATAGTGAATAATCTATAAAATATTCTCAAGGAATGGTACAGTTTAAACTTTAACCATGTTTTTTTTTTTTCCTTCTAATTTATATCTACAATGTCCCAACATTTCTAGTTGTATGGCTTTGAGTTTGATCCATTTAATAGGATGGAGATTGGAGTCTGGAGAAGACAAGTCTCGGGCGATGCAATATACATGGCAAATGTTTGCGTATCTACCACTCAAATAGAACAACAGTACAATTGACTAGTAAGCATTTAAGGGTCAACTCAACAACCAGGTCGTTGGCAATAGCATCTGCGTGTAATTAATAAAATGCAATACATATCATTACAGGTATGATGAACATTTATTACATATTTTTAACCTTTATGAGTGTATTTTATATTTATTATTATTATGAAATATTACAAAAACATACTATTATCTACAAAGTTGAATTAATTTGTTTTAATGAAAACAAACTATTTCTTCTAATTTATATCTACAATGTCCCAATATTTCTACTTGTATGACCTAGAGTTTGATCCATTTAATAGGATGGAGACTGGAGAAGAATGAAGAATCAAAGTCGTTTTAATTTAATAGGATGGAGATTGGAGAAGACTAAGTCTCGGCCGGGGCCATATACTGATATACATGGAAAATGTTTACCTATATTTTTTTTTTTTTTTTTTTTTGAAAGACAAATATATTCAAGGCCAAAAACCACCCCAAAGCAGGGGGACAACAACACGCAGACCCACCAACGTCAAGGACCCATGACAGAGGCAGCATAACCACAACCCCTGTCGCTGGACATTGACGGGGCCAACCAACACCAAGAAAGAAAACAAGCAACCCAACAACCCACAACAGAGCAACAAACATACAAGGAAAAGCAGAGCCCAGACCTGAACGCACCCCACAAAACAAAGGCACACCCAGAAAAACAGAACAACAAGGAGAGAAAGAAACCGAGTTAGTTCAAAGACCATTGTAACAGGTCCCCATCACCGGTAGCACCTTTCCTTGCCAGCAAATCCGCAAAAGCATTGGTTTCTCTTGGACTGAACTCAACCTTAGTATGACCCAAAAACCCCAGCAGATTACGAATACCCAGAATCTCATGAAGGAGCTTCCAATTTCCCATACCTTCGCTATTAATCCACAACACCCCCACCTTAGAATCGCTATCTATCACAATATTTTTGTCTTTCAACTCCTGTCTAGAAGCACATAATTGACAAGAATCTAACTTTGATGATATCTTGGGCATCCACTTTTTCGGAAAAAACACACAGAACTTTTCCTCCACTGTCACGCAAAACCCCTCCTATACCCGCATGACCCATAGAACTCATCACCGACCCGTCCACATTAAATTTCAAGGAGTCTAGTGTTGAATTATCCCTCCTTGTTTGGTTGGGTGGTAATAAATGTGGGGAGCCCACATGAAGACAAGTTTCACAAAGTCAAGAGACATGATCCATGAATCATGCAATATCCTTGACAAAGTGAAACAAAGTCAAGAGACATGATCCATGAATCATGCAATATCTTTGACAAAGTGAAGACAAAGTCAAGAGACATGATCCATGAATCATGCAATATCCTTGACAAAGTGAATATTGTGATCATCACCTAGCAACTTGTTCGGTGCACATGAAGAAATTCAGCCAATCCTTGCACTATAAATTGAGGTGCTTGGCTTGAAGAAAAATCACACCAACACTAGCAACAAGTGTTAAGCAAGTGAGTTGAGAGAAACACATTTGTGAGAAATCCTCTCTTGAGAGAAAAGAGAGAAGAAAAGAGTGAGTGTTCTTGGGAAAATTACCCACTGTAATTTTTCACCAAAAGATTGTAATACCTCAAGTTTCTTGTCAAACTTGAGAGACTTTTGTATCCCATTATTTTACATAGTGGAAGTTTTCTCGGAGTTTGTCCCGTGGTTTTCTCCCTCTACTTTGAGGGTTTCCACGTAAAATATCGGTGTTCATCTGTGTTATTTATTTGTGTATTTTATTTTTAATTTGACGCTGAGGGAAAGTTTAATCCTAACAATATCCGCTGTGCACTTGGCCTTGTATTAGGCAGTCTATTTCCCAACAGTGGTATCAGAGCTCTGGGTTGTTATCTATCCTTATAAGTATACTCTGTGGTTGCCAGAAATGGATCTGTCACATCAGAAAGTAAGGATAGATTTATAACCAGACTGCCGTTCAGGGGTACTATTCATGTGACACTATTCACGGGGGTACTATTCACGAGTACTATTCATCAGATTAAAAATGGAGGAATCATCATCATCATCATTGGGAGCAATGATTAAATTGAATGGAGCGAATTATTCAATTTGGAAGACCAGAATGGAGGACATCCTTTATTGCAAGGATTTGTACATTCCCATTTGTGATGATGGGAAACAACCAGCAGACATCACAGACAATAAAAAATGGGAAGTGATGAACAGAAAGACTGTTGGCCAAATTCGACAATTGGGTCGGTCAGAGTGTATTTCATCACGTGGCAAAAGAAACAAATGCCTACACATTATGGCAGAAACTTGAAGCCATGTACGAGCGAAAGACTGCACAGAACAAAGCGTCGCTCATCAGAAAAATTGTGAATCTCAAATACAAAGATGGTCACAGTGTTACGGAACATATGAGTAATTTTCAAGGCGTGATCAACCAGCTGACAACCATGAAGATGGTGCTAGATGACGAGATGCAAGCATTATTACTATTAAGTTCCTTGCCAGACAGTTGGGACACACTAGTGGTGTCACTAAGTAACTCAGCTCCACAAGGCAAACTCACAATGGCGATGGTGGAAGACAGCATGCTCAATGAAGAGGCCAGAAGAAAAGAGCAGGGAATATCTTTTGAGTCAGAGGCCCTTGTTACAGAAAGACGGGGGAGAAGCAAAAGCAGAAGGCCTCAAAATCGTGAAAAATCAAGAGATAAATTAAAGGGCAAGTTCAAGTCCAAAATAGAGTGCTACCATTGTGGCAAGCATGGCCACATCAAGAGAGAGTGCAGACAACTGAAAAGAGAGTTGGCCAAAGAAAATACCAACGAGAAAACCGAAGACACAACAGCAACCACTTCAAGTGGAGATGATATGTTCATTGTCTGTGGAGACAACTATGTGAATATTACGAGTCAAGATGCATATTGGGTGATTGACTCTGGTGCATCTTTCCATGTGACCTCACGACGTGACTTCTTCACATCCTACACTGACGGCGATTATGGTCAAGTTAGGATGGGGAACGATCATGTGTCCAAGATCGTGGGAATGGGAGAGATTTGTCTTGAGACCAGCACAAACTGTCAATTGGTGCTCAAAGATGTAAGGCATGTTCCAGACATGCGTTTAAATCTGATCTCCACCGGTGTTCTCGATAACGAAGGCTACAAGAATGAGTTCTACGGTGGAAAGTGGAAACTTAGCAAAGGGTCTTTAGTTTTAGCTAGAGGCAAGAAAGAAAACACTCTCTACTTGACACAAGCAAAAATAAGAGGAAAAGATGTGAATACTCTTAGTAATAACTCTTCCATTGAGTTATGGCATAAAAGGCTTGGTCATATGAGTGAGAAGGGACTTCAAACCCTAGCCAGACGAGAGGTACTAACCGGGGTAAAAGGAACGTCTCTAAAAAGTTGTGTTGACTGTTTAGCTGGAAAGCAACATAGAGTTTCCTTTCAAAAGAACTCTACACACAGGAAGCCTAATGTTTTAGATATTGTACATTCCGATGTATGTGGTCCCATGCCAACCAAATCACATGGCGGTGCACGTTTCTTTGTCACCTTTATTGACGATCATTCTCGTAAAGTGTGGGCATATGCACTTAAGACCAAAGATCAAGTGCTAGATATGTTCAAGGAGTTCCATGTCACCGTGGAAAGAGAAACAGGAAAGACCTTGAAATGCATTCGCAGCGATAATGGTGGTGAGTTTCGTGGCCCTTTCAGTCATTACTGTAGAAGCCATGGCATCAGACATGAAAGAACTGTTCCAAAGACTCCTCAACACAATGGTGTAGCAGAGAGGATGAATATAACCATCATCGAAAGAATTAGATGTATGTTGTCTCATGCCAAGTTACCCAAAACCTTTTGGGGTGAAGCAATGCAAACTGCAGTCCACTTGATCAACATGTCTCCATCAGTTCCGTTGAATGGGGAGGTTCCAAACAAACACTGGAGCGGGAAAAACGTCTCATATGGATATTTGAAGGTGTTCGGGTGCAAGGCATTTGTACACATTCCTAGAGATGAGAGATCCAAACTGGATAGCAAAGCAAAAGAATGCATCTTCCTCGGATACGGAAATGAAGAGTTTGGATACAGACTGTGGGACCCGGTTGACAAGAAAATCATCAGGAGCAGGGATGTAGTCTTCTTTGAAGATCAAACCATTGAAGACATCAACAAGCATAAGAAAGAACCCATCAATGAGTATCCAGTCAACTTGGATCCAATCCCTCAACAGGCTACAAATGATGATGGAGAAATCCAAGATAACAACAATGGTGCGGAGCATGAAGTACAAGTCCCACCAGAGCCAACAGTCGAGCCTCAATTGAGAAGATCAACCAGAGAACACAGACCTTCAACAAGGTATACTCCACAAGAGTATGTAGTTCTGACTGATGGGGGAGAACCAGAGTGCTATGAAGAAGCCATGGAACACGACCACAAGAAGGAGTGGTTAAAAGCCATGCAAGAAGAGATTAAATCCTTACATGAGAACCACACCTATGATTTGGTGGCATTACCAAAGGGTAGGCGAGCACTGAAAAATAAATGGGTGTATAGGTTAAAAACTGAGGAAAACAAATCACAACCGAGGTATAAGGCGAGGCTAGTTGTGAAAGGTTTTGGGCAGAAAAAAGGGATCGATTTTGAAGAAATTTTCTCACCGGTGGTGAAGATGTCATCCATCCGAGTGGTACTCGGTTTGGCGGCCAGTTTAAACCTAGAGATTGAGCAACTAGATGTGAAGACAGCTTTTCTTCATGGTGACTTAGAGGAAGAAATCTATATGGAACAACCGGAAGGTTTTGAAGACAATGGAAATGAAGGTTTGATGTGTAGGCTAAAGAAGAGCTTGTACGGGCTAAAACAAGCACCGCGACAATGGTACAAGAAGTTTGACTCCTCTATGATTGAGCAGGGGTACCAGAGAACAACTTCAGACCACTGTGTGTTCATGAAGAAATTTTCAGATGAAGACTTCATCATTCTTCTTCTCTACGTCGACGATATGTTGATTGTCGGACATGACAAAAGTAAAATCAACAATTTGAAGAAGGAGTTAAGCAAGTCATTCGCCATGAAAGACTTAGGATCAGCTAAGCAGATACTTGGTATGAACATCTCTCGTGATAGAAAGAATAACAAGATTTGGTTATCACAGGAAAGGTACATTGAGAAAGTTCTCAAACGATTCAACATGAGCCAAGTAAAATCAGCCAGTACTCCACTAGCCAATCACTTCAAGCTTAGTTCTAAGCAAAGTCCTACAACTGAGAAAGAGAAGGAGGAAATGAGCAAGGTGCCTTACGCATCAGCAGTCGGAAGTCTTATGTACGCCATGGTGTGTACAAGGCCCGACATCACACATGCAGTTGGTGTTGTTAGCAGATTCTTGGCTAATCCAGGTAAAGAACACTGGAATGCAGTGAAATGGATCCTCAAATATCTCAAAGGTACGACCAAAATGAGTTTATGTTTTGGAAACGAAAAGCCTATGTTAGTAGGCTACACAGATGCAGACATGGCAGGAGATATCAACTCTAGAAAGTCCACGTCAGGGTACTTGATCACATTTGCAGGGGGAGCAGTCTCATGGCAATCGAGATTGCAGAAATGTGTTGCATTGTCTACTACAGAGGCAGAATTTATTGCAGCTACAGAAGCGTGCAAGGAAATGTTGTGGATGAAAAGATTCTTACAAGAATTGGGGCAAGAACAAGAGAAATATGTTCTTCATTGTGACAGCCAAAGTGCTATTCATCTTTGCAAAAATTCGAGCTTCCACTCGAGGTCAAAGCACATTGATGTCAGATATCATTGGATAAGAGAAGTATTGGAGAACAGACAACTCTGGCTTGAGAAAATCCACACTGATGATAACGGATCAGATATGATGACAAAGACCTTACCCAAGCATAAGCACGAAAGCTGCAGAAGCTCAGCAGGAATGATGGACCCCCTCCACCCAAGTCGGGAGGGGGAGATTTGTTGAATTATCCCTCCTTGTTTGGTTGGGTGGTAATAAATGTGGGGAGCCCACATGAAGACAAGTTTCACAAAGTCAAGAGACATGATCCATGAATCATGCAATATCCTTGACAAAGTGAAACAAAGTCAAGAGACATGATCCATGAATCATGCAATATCCTTTGACAAAGTGAAGACAAAGTCAAGAGACATGATCCATGAATCATGCAATATCCTTGACAAAGTGAAGACAAAGTCAAGAGACATGATCCATGAATCATGCAATATCCTTGACAAAGTGAATATTGTGATCATCACCTAGCAACTTGTTCGGTGCACATGAAGAAATTCAGCCAATCCTTGCACTATAAATTGAGGTGCTTGGCTTGAAGAAAAATCACACCAACACTAGCAACAAGTGTTAAGCAAGTGAGTTGAGAGAAACACATTTGTGAGAAATCCTCTCTTGAGAGAAAAGAGAGAAGAAAAGAGTGAGTGTTCTTGGGAAAATTACCCACTGTAATTTTTCACCAAAAGATTGTAATACCTCAAGTTTCTTGTCAAACTTGAGAGACTTTTGTATCCCATTATTTTACATAGTGGAAGTTTTCTCGGAGTTTGTCCCGTGGTTTTCTCCCTCTACTTTGAGGGTTTCCACGTAAAATATCGGTGTTCATCTGTGTTATTTATTTGTGTATTTTATTTTTAATTTGACGCTGAGGGAAAGTTTAATCCTAACAATATCCGCTGTGCACTTGGCCTTGTATTAGGCAGTCTATTTCCCAACATCTAGAGTCGGAGGAATCCATTCCTTCGCTGTAGGAATCTTAACTTTCCTGCTGTCAATACATCTTTTGGCAACATTTAGAAGCATTAAGGAGAAAGAATCCTTTGAACCTTTTGCTATGTTCTTAAACCACCACGCCACACGAAATCTGACCATGTCCATAGCATGCTCCATAGAAAACAAGACATCCTTAAACACCTTATCATTCCTTGATTCCCAAATCATACAAGCCGTTGCAAAAAACAGGACACACCACGCTCTTACCACGTTTCTTCTAGGACACAGGTCACTCCATCCAATCCACCACCCCATCAGAGACCCGGGACTACAACAGCTTACATTCCACCGCTTCATACAGCTAGTCCAGAGCTTCCATGCCCACTTGCAATGGAGAAAAAGATGGTCGATTGACTCATCACACTCATCACACATGGGGTACACTATAGGGCTGTCACCCAGCAGCCCAAAACGTTGTAAAACCTCCCTAACTGCCACTCTTCCATGAAGCAGCTGCCAGACGAACACTTCTACCTTAGGAGGGCAAAAGCTTCTCCATATACTCTTGAAAGCCATAGACTCCCCATTCGATCTCTCTTCTAGGGACTTCCAAACAGACTTGACAGAGAAATTCCCGTCCTCACACAAAGTCCATCCCATTGAATCATTGACAAACTCCTGAATATTGCACTCATCTAAACACTTCTGAAACGCCTCCCATTGCTCAACCTCCCCATTAAAGCAAGGTCTTCTAAGGTCCACAATCCACCTCCAACTACTGTCAACCCATCTCCCAAACTCTTCCACCCTGCCAATTTTATTCGAGGCAAGAGAATAAATCCTAGGGAAAGCCTCTCTCAATTTAAAACCTTCAAACCTTCCCAAAGCCTAACTCTGTCCCCTTTACCAACAACCACCTGGAAACCATCAGCCAAAACCTTAGCAATCTCCGTTCCTTGTTCAAAAAGGCCACTCACGGTTTTTATAAAATGAGAACTGGAGGCTCCTCCTTTCCAATCCCAACATAGGGAGTTCAACGGGATTTTATACTTAGAACAAATAACCCGTTTACAAAGAGAAGACTCCTCCCTCCCGAATCTCTACTCCCATTTAGCAGGGAGACGTTTATTTTTATCCAAAATCGACCTGATTCCTAGGCCCCCTGTTTCCTTGCTTTTACACAAAGATTCCCATTTAATCATATGCATCTTCCTCCTTTCTATTCCATCTCCCAAAAAAAAAACTCCGTTGGAGTCTTTTGATTCTTTGCGCAATCCCAACCGGAACTTTAAACATAGACATAAAGTAAATCGGGATACTAGCCATTATAGCCTTAATTAGAACCAATCTTCCCCCTTTGTTGAGGAACAATTTCTTCCAAGGAACCATCTAATTTTCTAACCTACGCACTAAATCACTCCAGAACATTTTAAAGCCGAGCCTACCCCTAAGAGGAATGCCTAAATAGGATATTGGAAGAGTGCCTTTAGTGCACTTGAACATGACTGCCCAATTAACCTCCCTATTTTCGCCCTTACCAACATACACCACACAAGATTTGTTGAAATTAATTCTTAGCCCTGACACCACCTCGAAACACCTCAGATTCTTCTAGCATTAACCAAGTAAACCTCCTTAGGGTGAAGGAATAACATGGTATCATCCGCAAATTGAAGGTACGAAACATGGACATCATCCTCCCCAAAAGTGACACCCTTAAGCAGCCCCAAAACTTTCGCTTTCTTGAAAAGAGCACTCAGCCCCTCCACTGCCACGTTGAATAAAAATGGGGATAGGGGATCCCCTTGCCTAAGACCCCTTTCCACCCCAAATTCCTTAGTAGGGCTGTCATTTACCATAACGGAAAGCATAGGGGAGGAAATAGAGCTCCTAATCCACTGCCTCCATCTCCATCCGAAACCCATATCACATAAAACGTTATCCAAAAAGGTGTGGTCTAAACTATCATACGCCTTTTCGAAATCCAACTTAACCATAAGTCCCCCCTCTTTGCTCTTTTTCCAATGATGGACAATCTCTTCCGCTATAACAAACCCGTCCAAAATGTGACGATTCCTTACAAAGGCCATTTGGGTCTCTCACACAGTCACACTACTGTCTCCATAACCCTCCTCGTTCTGTTAGCCAGGACCTTTGCCAGAATTGTGTACAAAGAACCCACTAAACTTATCGGTCTAAAGTCTTTCATTGTCACCGGTTTGACACATTTGGGAATAAGGGCTATAAAAGCCCAGTTAAGATCCTTCACTACCGACCCATTGTCATGGAACTCATCCATGAAAGTCATAAAATCTCCTCTAATGGCAGCCCAATTTTTCTTAATAAAGCTTAGGTTGAAACCATCCGGCCCAGGAGCTTTGTTACCGTCACAACTCTTCATAGCCTCCCACACCTCGTTTGAACTGAATTTCTCTTCCAAAGCCTTGCTATCACTCCTCGATAATTTTTTTAGCGGTAACCCATTGACTCTTGGGTGAGACCAAGGAACATTTTTAAACTGCTTCTGGAAAAACTCCACCACCCCATTCCTGACCTCATCAGGCTTTGTTTTGACCTCCCCATCAAAAGAAATATTGTCAATCATATTTTTCTGACGACGGCCACTAGCCACACAATGGAAAAAATGGGTGTTACGATCTCCATCTAGAAGCCATTTCACACGCGAAGTTTGCCTCCAGTGTTGTTCCTCACGTCTCAGGGACTTCCAAAGATCGGTTAGAATCTCCAATCTTTCCTTCCGCAACTCATTCGACCAACCGCTGCTGGCTGCTCTATTGTCAACTACAATCAGCCTTTCCTCAAGAACCTTAGTTGAGTCACGGTCCCTAACTCTAGCAACAGCCCACCTCTCTATATTACCTTTAACTTTTCTCAATTTCGCCTGAAGAACCCTGCCACTGTTCTCTGTAATGTTCCTACGCGCCCACTCCAAAATGTTTACCTATTAACCACTCAAATAGAACAATAGCACAATTGACATCTGAACAAACAGGTAATTGGCATCTGCATGTAATTAATAACATGCAATACAATATACATATCATTACAGGTAGTATGATGAACATCATTTATTACATATTTTTAACCTATATGAGTTTTTTATTTTATTTTATGAAATATTACAAAAAGTCTGAGTTTAAAGTGGGGATTCAAACCCACAACCTCATGGTACATGTGTGAGGGGTATACCACTGGGCGAACATCATCTTGTCTAACCTTCGTGAGTTTGTTAGAGTTAATTTTGGTTAAATATTATAGCAGGTTAGGTTAAGGAATTTGGAATTAAAATAAAAAAATAAAAAATAAATAAATAAAAGAATTTTCTTCATGTTACTGTGTATGAATATTTCCATGAAGCCAAATCTCAAAGTTCAGAATCAAAGACCCATTTGAAGAAATTTTACAGAAATATGTTATGTCACAATATGAAAATTGAGTTGTTAAATTTTCAATGTCTTTGTTAAACATCTATTTAAATGTCAATGACTCCTAGGTTAGCGGCTAAAATCCTACCAATGATAAAAGCTTTCAAAAAAGGACCAGGATCCTCTCCTCACCTCACCTCACTCTCACCTTTTCCTCACATGTGATTGGTTGTTAATAAAGTGTCAATCACATCTTAACCATCCATTCATTGCAATGCTTATGTATCATAAGATTAAGTGAGGTGAGGTGAGGTGAGGTGAGAAGAGGAGAGGATCTTACCTGGTTCCAAATTAATAGATATTGTCAAAATAAATAAAAAATAAAAAAATTAAACGTCTTTGTTAAATTAGTAACTTAAATTCCTTGTTTTTTCAAAATACATCACTTTAGTCTATTTGACCAAAATATTAATAGTCGACTCTAACTATCTATATTAAAGTACAATTTTACCCTTATACAGTGTCTTCTTTTTATAGATATAAATAACTCTTAATTTGACATCTTAAAACCAACTAGTTTTTCTAATGCTTCAATTTTTCACCTAAATTACCAGTTATGATGGGAATTTTTGGATTCTACATGTGATGATTGTCCTAGCGAGATTCTAGAAATCCATTGCTATTTCCTTAAGATCTTTGAGAGTTAAAAACAATAATATAAACCAATGTAAAAAATTAATTTGCTACAACTAAAAAAGAACACAAAGATCTTGATTGAAAATCAATTTCTATTGAATGATCAGACTTAATATACCTTTAAAAAAAATCAAATTTGAATATGAATTTTCTATGGAGAGATATTAACAAAACAATAATTTTAAAATCAGTAAAAACACAATTTTTAAGGGACAACGTAATCCCTTTAAAGGGGATCACATAAAAATAATAAGTTTTATAGAGCGACATCGACATCAATCAATCTATAAGGAAATTGCCAAGGCACCTTGGAAATTTTTGTTAACAATCCATGAGTACGATTCCAAAGACTTTTTGTGGGGGACAATGCCAAATTCGTAGACCGTATAAGTTGTAATTGGGAGACTTGGAACTCTGTCCATATTGGCTGCATGCCGGATTCATTTCCTCTGTACCTTGTAATTGGAGGTTGACGGTGAAGTATGAAAATTTACATAAAAAGAATCTCATCGTGTTCCTGTCACGGAGCATCAAGGAGAAGACTCCAACAGGAAGCAGCAAGATTTCGAATAGATAAGTAGAGGAAATTGTGAGACTCTCCTTGAATGCTTGGTTATATTTCAATATCAGGAATAACATTCCATGGAATTTTTGGTGATCAACGTACAATTAACGTACTGGTTGTATCCAATTTGTATACAAATTGAATGCATTAATTATAATATTGACTTTTATAATCAATAACATTCCATACACTTTTTAAATATTGGTGATCACTCTGCAACTGAGCAACACAGGCTGGATCCCACATTCCTACCTTTTATTTATTTTTTCTCAATCTACATCCTCTCTCTCCCTCCTCAATTCACATTTCAACTCCCTCTCTCTATTTCACCGATTCTATCGATCCCCATCTTTTATCTCTTCGACTCTTTGTTTCAACTACTCAATCTCCATCTCTTCGTTCTTTTATTTTCTCTCCAAATCTTCACACACACTTTCTATTTCTCCATATTTTTCATTTTATTCTTCTCTCTGCAACTTATCTTCATTTTCTTCTTCTTCTTTTTTATTGTTGGTCAGTTCATCTTCTTCTCAATCTCTCTGCGTTTCGACGACTGTGTCCCTTGCAGTGTCCAATCTGTGTCCTTGCCGTGTTCAAACCGTGTCCGTGCCTAGTCAGTAAGTCAATTTCATCGGAAAGTCAGCAGACACGAGAAATTACGTGTCGGACACGTGTCCCACTCATGTCTGTGTCCATGTCCGACTCATGTCTGTGTCCATGTCCAACACTTGTTACCTCTCAAGAACGCCGTGTCCATGCTTCAAATCTGCAACAAAAGCTGATAATGAAAATGTCTTCATTGAAGTTCTTCATGATTTTTTTGTTTCTGCTCTCTCTCTCAAGCTCGCTGTTAACTTCCACCGGTGCATCCGATCCAAACTACCTTCATCATTTTTGCTCAGGCGCAAACTTCACCAGTAACACTGCCCAGTCCAACCTCGAACTTGTCCTTTCTACTCTTGCCTCCAAAGCCAACGGCAGCGATGGATACTCCAACGCCTTCGAAGGGCAAGGCTCCGACAGGGTCAACAGTCTCTTTCAATGCCGCAGCGACCTCCTCACCTCCACCTGCCAAGACTGCGTCGTTTTTGCTTCCACAGACATAGCTCGGCGTTGTCCTTCTCAAACCGGAGCTATAATATGGTACGATGAGTGCCTTGTACACTACTCAGATATTTTTTTCTTCTCTAGATTTTCAATATATTCAATAAAACCGAGCTTTGAATCGAAGAATGAAGATAACCAATTAGACCCACGGTTTCAAGTGCTGGTGTTGGATCTGATGAACGAAACAACAAATATGGCCGTCAATAATAGCAAAAGGTTCGCCACCAGACACAGAAACTACACAACCTCACAAACAATTTACACTCTTGTACAGTGCACGAGGGACCTGTCAAGTGATGATTGTTCTGGATGTCTTAAATTAAATATGCACAATTTGCCCATCGAAGGAACCGAAGGAATATCATTATTTCCGAGTTGTTATTGCATGTTCAAAATGTACCCTTTTTACAACGATATTTAATAGGTCCTAATTTGGAGCAATGTCTGATGCTCTGTTTTGTTCTTGGCCTGTTCTCGTGTGTTGCTGCTGCTTTGTTTTTAGGCTTTTTTGTGTTGTTTTTTACGGTCCTAATTTGGAGCAATGTCTGATGCTCTTTTTTGTTTTTGGATGTTTTTTTGCATCCTGTCCTGCTTTTCTCTGTAGCCCTTGTGCTGCTTTTCCTCAATAAATTGCCTTCCAAAATATATAGGGTGAAATTGGAAACTAGCCAAAAATTAAGAAGCTTTATTGTTTTTAGCCGGAATTAACATTTTCATTGTTTTCGTTAAACAATCCACTTTTGAGACAAAAGTGCCATTCATTCAGAAATGATTAAAAAAATCAAAAACCTTTTTTTTTCTCTCTCTCCTTTTTTCTCACTCAGATATCTCTCCTTCTTCTCTCTCTCTCCTCCTCTCTCCTCCGTCTGCTTCTTCTCTCCTTCTCGTTCTTCTCTTTCTCTTTCTCTTTCACGTTTTTTTCCGGCTTTTTAAAAAAATTTCAGATTTCGTTTTTTTTTTCAAAGAAAATTTCTAGATTTGAGGGTGGTTGTTGTGTTCATGAATTGTGGGAGTTGTGTTTGGGTTTGGGTTTTGTTAAAAAAAAAAATTCAAATTTGATTTTCTAGATTTTGGTTGTTGATTTTATGAATGGTGTGTTTATTTCTAGATTAAACACACCAAGACAAAAAAATTAAAAAGGAATTAAAAACACCAGACAAAAATATTAAACACACCAGGCAAAACGAATTAAACACACCAAGAAAAACGAATTAAACACACCAGAGTAAAAATGAATTAAACACACCAGACAAAAAATAATTAAACACACCATGCAAAACGAATTAAACACACCAGGGCAACCCAATTAAACACACCATGACATACCAACTAAACACATTCGTTTTGCCTGGTGTGTTTAATTCATTTTGCCTGGTGTGTTTAATTGTTTTTACCCTGGTGTGTTTAATTGGTTTTGTCTAGTGTATTTAATTCGTTTTGCCCTGGTGTGTTTAATTCGTTTTGCCCTGGTGTGTTTAATTGTTTTTGCCCTGGTGTGTTTAATAAGTTTTGCCTGGTGTGTTTAATTGGTGGCTTGGTTTGTTTAATTGGTGGTCTAGTATGTTTAAACAAAATGAAATATGGAAATTTTATTTGAAAAAAATCAATTATGAAAAAATCAGGATTTTTTTTTCAACAAAACTCAAACCCAAACACAACTCTCACTATTTATAAAAACAACCACAACCTGGAAAAAAACGAGATTTGAAAAAAAAAATTAGAAAAAAATCGGAAAATTAAACACAACCACAAATCTGAAATTTTTTTAAGCACAACCACAACCACAACCACCCTTAAAAAAATAATCTAGAACTTTTTCAAAAAAAAAAATTAATTTTTTTAAATAAATCTGAATTTTTTTTAAAAGAAAAATCGGAATTTTATTTTAAAACGAAATCTGAAATTTTTGTTTAAAAAAAAAAATCAACATCCACCATTCATAAAACCACAACCACCCTCAAACCTAGATCGGATGACCGACGGTTGGAAAACCCAAACTTAAACACAAGAAAATCTGAAAAAAAAAATTGTTTTAAAAAAATCTGAAATTTTTTTAAATATCTGGAAAAAAATGAGAAAGAGAAAGAGAAAGAGAAGAGAGGAGAGAAAGAGAAGAAGAAGAAGGAGAGAAGGCGTGAGAGAGAAAAGGAGAAGAGAGGAAGGCGTGAGAGAGAAAGAGAAGAGAGGAGAGAAAGAAGAAGAAGAAGATCACATGAGAGACAAGGAGAGAGAGAAAGAAATAAAATAAAAAGATTTTATAGAAAATGATAGAGAAATGAAGAGAGAAGAGGTTTTGAAAAAAAAAAATAGGGGCATTTAAGTCTCTACAGTAGATTGTTTAACAAAAATAATCAATTTACTAATTTTGACTAAAAACAATAAAGTCCTTAATTTTTTGATTAAAAAGGGGTAATATATATATATATATATATATACATATGATTGGTGAAGTTAGCTTGAATCTAACACAAAGTGGTATGGGATTTCTTTCAAAGTTCATTTATGTATAATCAATCAATGCGTTGTATTTGGAAACAATAACATCAATTTCAAAGCTTTTGCAGTTTTAAATTTATGAAGACTGTTGGGCTTTTGGTATCAATATATTATCATTGAGAGAATATTATTTGTAGGGAGAATATCATTTTTGTCCCTACTGTTTACCCTATTATCCATTTGGGTCCTCGTCGTTCCAGTATTGGCCCGTTTAGTCCTTCTGTAACGTTTTCTGTTAAAATCAGAACACCTAACATGGTCAGATGGTCAAATAACCGTTATGCCCCTAATAATGGTTGAGTTGGTTGCAAAGACAATATTGCCCTTCTAATAAATATTTAAACGATTTAAAAATAATAATTTTTTAAATGGATCTCCAATTAATTAAAAAAATTAAATTGATTGAGTGGAGATCCAGATTAGATCACCACCGTCCATCTCATGAGATGGATGGTGGGGATCCAATCTTGATCTCCACCTAATTAAAAAAAAAAAACCTAAAAAAAATTAAATTAAATTGATTGAGTGGAGATTCAGATTGGATCTCCACCAAAAAAAAAATTAAATTAAATTAAATTGATTGAGTGGAGATCCAGATTGGATCCAGATGGACGGTGGGGATCCAATCTGGACCTCCACCTAATTTAAAAAAATAAAAAATAAAAAAATCTTCATCTATGAGTAAATTTTTTTAATAAAACAATATCTGGAATTTTTAATAAAAATCTTCACTATCATCAAACCCAAAAAATAAAATTCTTAATATTTCTCAGAATTAAAATGGGATTGGTAATTAAAACACAATTGTCAACAATCAACCAAGAATAGCAAGGAACTTAGAGAAAAAACGCGAACTTAAGCCAAATTTTTTGTATTTCTCCTAAGTTTTTAGCAATTATGCAATGAAACCAACTTGAATCACATCACATCAAGATAAGAGGTCTCGGAGAACTCAATGCAAATATTTGGTATACATGAACCTGGTTCATCACCAAACCCAAATAAAAAAAAAAAATTATCTATCTCTCTCACTCCAAGCGACAATGGCGGTGATGACCAGCTGCGACGACGACGACGACGACTAGAAGTAGCGACGAAGATGGTGGCGATGACCGGAAACGCAACGACGACGACCATATTTGTCTCTTCTTCTTCTTTTTTCTCGGCTTCACAGTGGTTGATAATGGTGGTGGTGGTGAGATCGATCGATCAATCTAGAGAGAGATGAGATGAGATTGGAGTGGCTACGGTTGAAATGAGAGAGAGCGGCGGGAAGAAAGAGAGATAGGGAGATGAGATTGGTTTGAATGAATTTTTTTATGGAGGTTTCTCAGATTTCAGAGAGAGAGAGAGAGAGAGAGAGAGAGAGAGAGATGTGTTTGTTTCTCAGATGAGATCGAGAGAGATCTGGGTGTGTGTTGGTGAATGGTGAGAGGTGGTGAGAGGTGTTGGTGAGAATGGGTTTGATTTGGGCACCGGTGGTGGTTTGATTCAACCGGCGTTTGGTGTTGGTTTGATTCGGTCGCCGGTGGTGGTTTGCGTGCATTTGACAGTGATGGTGGTTTTTGTGGTTTGATTTATGGTGATGTGTTCTGGGTTAGGTTAGGTTAGGTTACGTATTGTGTGTAGAATATAATGGTGGAAGATGATAAAGTAGAACAATAGTTAGGTTTTTATAAATTTTTATGTGACGCGTCAACATCTGAGATCAAATTTGCATCTCAACCGTTCATTTCATTATAAATTTTTTATTATTAAAAATTTTCTTCGTGAACTTACCGTTCTGCCCTTTTGATAAAATTTCTAGAATAAATTGAAGGCTGAAAACCCCATTTTACCCTCACTCGATTAACGACAATTTCAAAAAAGCTAATGGAATTGGATGGCAGGGACCCAAATAGGGATAAATTGAAAACGTTTGGACCTGCATAGCCAATACTGGAACAATGATAACCCAAATGGATAATAGGGTAAACAGTAGGGACTAAAATGATATTATCCCTACTTTGTATTAGTAGAGGTGCAAGTAGGTGCTAGTTCCTAGCTGGGAACAGTTGCTTCCACCTGCTAAAATCAAATGTAAATGCTCTATTAAATCCAATCCCACCTCTCCATAATTCCATGCAAGAGATCTAATGATTCAAACTTGGTGATATTTTAGTTGAATTTGGTTTATATAGGTTAATGCAATTAGATCTGAAGTAGTAATCTAGATTTCTTGCTATTGTGCAGTGGAAAACTCTTATTCTTATGTTATCGATGGTTGACCTGAGTCACTTGTTTAAATTCATCTTCTATTATCTAAAATAGGAGAAAATCTTGGATGCATTTACCACATTGTAAAATCACAACGGGGATGGATGGTGCATTCCTATAATTGGCCTTCTCTAAGCTCTTATGGAAAATTGAGAAGGGTTTGTTTCATTAAAGAAAATAAAAATCTTTTAACTATAATATTAGCTGTTTCAAACAAGCACTAACACTTCACATAAGTGGGATGCTGGGGACAGAAGGTTCTTTATGTGCTGCTCAAGAGCAATAATGTCCTTGCCCGTTTGGTCTTTAGCAACTCTCAAAACTTTAGTTCCGCGATAAATGACCACTTCCAAATCCACATTCTAGTAAGTTCGAAATCAGTTGCACACCTTGGTACTTTGCAACAAGGCATAAACTGATCATTGCCGATCGTTGTTGATCATTGCTCAAGAGCAATT
>CATOZR010000154.1:0-26994 GCA_954870605.1 Acer campestre
TTTACATACAAAAATATGATGAATTGCCGAATCAAACCGCACCCAATTGTGAGTATGAGATTGCGAGTTTTAGTTATGTCGGTCTCCCTCTAAACCCTCAAATTGTAATAGTTTAAAAAAAAAAAAAACATATGAGAAAATCCTAAATAAAAAAAAGTATTTGATTAATGTTAATTAATTTAAAATCAATAAATAATAAATTATCCCTTTTAAAAAATATTGAGTTTGATGAATAAAACAAAGGTTTTGTTTTTCTTAAAAATTTCCAGGAATAACTCATCAAAGAAGACTAAACAAGATAAAAAAATGTATAAAAAAATTGCTTTTAAAAAATAATCTAAAATAAATTTTATAGTTATTGAAATAGTATTGAATTTTGTTCTTCTAATGATATTGGGCTGGGCACTTATGTATAGGAATACAGGGACATTTCAAATAATTGTTTTGTATATAAATTTGAGTAATAAGACATTCTAAATTGCAGAAATTTCGTCTTCATAAACTAATGGCTTCTTATATGAGAACCGAAATACAATAAATTGCAATAAACAAAATATTTTATAAACACAAAAAATAATTCTTACGCTTGAGTTATAATATAAATCTTAGAAGGAATTGTATAAGTTGTATTAAATACCAGGAATACAACCAAAACCTCCCATTATAAATACTTAGAAATTAGGGAAAATCGTATTTTAGTCCTCATAGTTTTCCTTAATCTGTGTTTAGTTCACAGTTCTTAGAATTGTAATTTTTAGTCCGTCATTATTCTGACAATAGGAATTGTAGTCTCTACCATCCAATTCTGTTAGAGTTCCGTCAAGTCAACGAGGGTAAATAAGTAAATTCATCAATGGGGACATGAAGGGTAATTAGGGTTGAAGGTTATAAAGATAATTTGATATATACAATTAATAATATATTAAATAAAAAAAATTAAATTAAATTTTTTTAAAAAAATTAAAAATTAAAAATTAAAAATCAAAAAATAAAAAATAAAATAAATTCCTCAACACCAAACACAAACCCAATTCAAACACAGAATACACCATCATCAACACAAACCCAAACATTGATTTATGCAGGCAAGGGAAGAACAAGCTGAAACAAGTAAGAATATATCAAGGGATCCAAACCCCCTATGTACTTAAAGATGCAAAAGGATATAATCATACTATGTCGTGATGCTGTATCATTCAATCATCCACTAATCTATCCAATCCATAACCCAAGCATTTTGAGCTATTATTATCAATTATTCATATAGTATTCAACCCAATTTTATGCTGCTTTCTTGCCATTCTTTTCAATCCAATCCATTGTAATACTTTTTGGCCTCTCAAGTGGTAATCCAAGAGCTCGGTCCCATACTCCCATATCAGCTGAACCAAATATAAAAAAAAAAAATGTATGTGAGTTAAAGATTTTAGTGCAACAATAAATGTTCAACAGAGATAGAAAAGACCGTAGAATAGACCCGATAGCAAATTCCTAGACTCCTTGATACTCCGAAAAGAACTAGGGGTGTGCAGGATCCAATCCAATCCAATACGATCCATTGGATCAGATCCAATCCATTGGATTGGATCGGATCTAGAGAGGTGATTGGATCGGATTGGATCCTAAATTTTAAAATCCATTGGATTGGATCGGATCTTGGATTTCCATTTGGAAATCCGCCGAATCCGCCAATCCGCCTAAAATATTAAGCCTTATTTTTATATTGGGCAATTTATTTTATTCACTACTTTCTAATGTAAAGACCTAACCAAAATACAATTTTTAATGTTACTATTTTGGTTTTTCTTTCTCAATTTCTTTATAGCTAACAATCCACCATCTTCTTTTCTTCTATTTTTTTTCATCAACATCACAGTTTATTAAGTTTACATTTGGAGCTGATGAATAATGTTTATAAACTTTTTGAATTATATAAAGTTTACAAGTTATATCATGTATTTTTTTAATGTTAATTTTATTTGAGTTAATTAGCAATGTTTAAATAATTTATTTGATTTTATTTATTTCATATTATAACTTTTATATATTACGAATGACTTTATATTAATTCGATCTATCGGATCATATCAGATCGGATCGGATCCGGATTGAAGTATTTTATAATCGGATCGGATCGGATCGGATCCCGCTATAAAATTGGATCGGATCGGATTGCAATTTCTTCGATCCAATCGGATCGGATCGGATCTTGGATCATGGCAAATCCATTGGATCCGATCCGCCGCACACCCCTAAAAAGAACAGTAAAATATCTGTAGACCATTAATTTAAGAAATATTATCATATCTTCAAAAGTGATAGATCATAAATCATAATTGCTGTAGAGAAAAATAAAGTTTCATACCTTGCTTGAGTCACACGAAAATAGTTCAGCAGTACCCCACTGTGAGCACCAACATTCGGCCATGGGTTTTTAACCTAGAAGCATAAAAAAAATTCCATGTACAAAAGTTATAGCCTATAACCATACTCATTTCCATTGACAGACCCTCAGGGACGTATGCATAATCAATTGAAAATGTTTATGCTCAAAGTAAGCAACTAACCTTCCCTAGTTCTGTAAGTATTGGGGGCACAACTTCATAGAGCTTAGAAAAAAGTGCAGGCTAGGTGTTAGTTCATGAAAGAACTAGTAACAGAATTAAAAGCAAGTGAGTGTCATACAGAATTTTAACATGTAAACACAAAATATAGAAGCTCCACATTCTATCTAAACTTCTGAAGATATGCCAAGAGGAGCGTATTTCAACGAAATTAAATTTGCCGATCCATCGGTCCCCTGGCCTGTTCTCCTGATAAATGAAAACAAGAAATGAAATTAAGAATGCAGTATTTCAAATCAAAATCAAGCTAACAAAATGTACCCAAAATTAAATTATAAACCTTACATAATCTTTGTCAAGTCCAAGCTTCTCTAGAGGCTGGCAAAAGAAATCTGCATCAGCACGCATAGGCCAACCTAACCGAAAACATTCAGCTGACCTGAAATTACACACCAACAGAACAAGTCGATTTGTGATCCACATTCTTACAACAGGAAAAGGAAGGCAAACAAAGAAATCATAATACCAAAAGTATTCATTTAAATCATCATAATTACTACATTGAGAATGCTTTGATTTTCCTCCTTTGCTCCTTTTAGCTTCCTGAAAAGCAGAACACCGGTCAAATAACAAGAATAAAGAGTAGTTAGAAAACAAAGGAGAAATTTTTTTATGAAAAAGAAGTGAGAAGAAGCATCACCTCTGCTATTGTATCATAAATAGGCTTTACGACTTTCCATAAGAAAGCCTCTTTTTCACCCCCATTGGCTGGCTTTATGTGCTCACCTGTCATTGAACTAATGCTCCCAGCCAGCACCCCATACAGTTCAAATGCCATCTATAAAGTTTTGAGTACAACAACTGAATTATATTACTCAATATACTTTGATCCCAACTACTATTGGATAGAATAATTTAATAATTTTTGTAGGGATGATGAAAAATATTCAAATAATCGGAGGATATAAATATGAACCAAACGTGAAACCATAGAACAAGTACAGAAAATTTGGATATCTGTAGTACATAAAGATTAAAGCTAAATTGCAGTGCATACAAGATGATATATATAACAAAGGCACTCTGGCATGAATCTCAAGTTTGCAGCCTCTCCCCATATTAGCAGATAAAGACCCATGTATAGTAATTTGCGCTGCTGCACTTCATGCTCAATATTTGGCAACCTGTTTACAACATATGTCAATCATAAGAATGACAAAAGCAAAGAGGTGAATAGCAAGTAGCAATGAAGAATGGACTACCTAAGAAGAAATAATAAAAGAAACACATAAAAAGTGAGGTGCTCCTGATCACCAAAAAGCAAAAAAATGTGGCAGCTCACCACTTCCTACTATAAGAAGACTATAATTAACTCATCATTACCACAAAACTAAAGAGTGAAAATGAATTTTTTTTTAACTGCAAAGAGGAAGCCTCACCTAGGGCCAGCCTACGGGGGCAGCAAACCCAACATTTTGTTAGGGCCTCCAACTGGCCCAATTTACTTCTTCTTCTTTGGGGCCTCAAAACCCAATATATTTAAGTTTAAACAAGGTCCAATTCCAAACATTTTACAATTTTTATTTATATATTTTCCTTTTCCACCCAATGAACTAATTCAATTAAAAAAAAAACAATAAAAAAAAAAAAAAACTGAGGTCCGATAAACTTGTCGTTGTTTTTGTTTAGTCATTAATTTCTACATGTTGATTTTGACTCATCTTTCAAATATTTATTTTATTTACAATAGTAGATTAGTATTGATCGGAATGATTTCACACCTTTTGAAGTCCCAATTTCCTGTCGTTTGCTTTCATTTTCGAGCATTTTTGTGAATATAATATGTTTTGTGAGCCTTGTGTAGGTTCATTTTGTTTTCGGAAGTCATTGTGTGGAAACGGGGTGTTTCCGGGCTAAAATGCAGCGCGAAAGAACGAAAGAACTTTTTGTTGAAATTTTCCAGTTTTCGTTAAAGTAAACTTGGAAAGGCAAAATGGTGTACCGTGTCGTACCGTGAAATCCAAGAAGACCTGATACGTTGCCAACTTTCACAGTTGGACATTAAAGTGAACTGCGTCAAGCCAATTTGTGTACCGCGAGATTCTGCAATGTGTCCAAATGAATTTCGTCAGACAATTTCGTTAAAACGTACTGCTTGATGGCAGCCACCGCTTGCTTTTCACCTTTTTTGGGACCCACTTTGACCTACATATATATAGATCTTTTCTAGATATTTTTTGGGTGCTTCATAAAATCTAGATCTAAGAATCCCAAAACTCCATCTCTCTCTTCTCTCTTTCACGCCCAAACCCTCTCCTCTTCTCTCTTCTCTCTTCCATTTTCTTTCATTTTCTCCACCTTCTTCACCCAATAAAGGAGAGACCCACTCTCCCATTGAGGTTTTTCCTCCATGGGAGCCAACTATACACCTCCACAACCACCAAATACACTCCTCCATCCATCTTAGAGCAAATTGCAAGGAATTTGGAGCCAATTTCGAGTTAGGAAGACTATGAGCATCTTTGGAGGACTTGTCTTCAAGGTTTGCTCTTATGTACTCTTTTCTTTGTAATTTTCATTTCTTTGAAGTGTAACCCCAATTTGGGCAATATTGTAAACCCTAACATGTGCTACATATATATATATATATATGTATTTTGTTTATAAATTCATTTGGGTTTTATTTTGCTCTTTGATTTATGTATGTTTAATCTTTTATTGTGAAATTCATGTTTGTGGAGGTTAGAAATTGATATGTATGCCTAAATGGGATTAGGAGTAAAGTAATTAATGTAAGAGTAGAGTAATTTAGTGGGGTTCTCTTTTCGTTTCGCCTTGGCCTCTTGAATAAAGTTTAGCTTTTCAAAAAAAAAAAAAAAATTTAGCTTCCCATGATTGTTTGTATGTTAACGGATGACCAAAATATCATTAATTGAATGATTTGAGTGTTATGGATTTTATCCCCAAAGAGTAGAAAAGGCTAGTTTATGCATTTAGTCGCTAATTTGGTTTTGGTTCATATCCTTACATAATCTTTGTCAAGTCCAAGCTTCTCTAGAGGCTGGCAAAAGAAATCTGCATCAGCACGCATAGGCCAACCTAACCGAAAACATTCAGCTGACCTGAAATTACACACCAACAGAACAAGTCGATTTGTGATCCACATTCTTACAACAGGAAAAGGAAGGCAAACAAAGAAATCATAATACCAAAAGTATTCATTTAAATCATCATAATTACTCCATTGAGAATGCTTTGATTTTCCTCCTTTGCTCCTTTTAGCTTCCTGAAAAGCAGAACACCGGTCAAATAACAAGAATAAAGAGTAGTTAGAAAACAAAGGAGAATTTTTTTTATGAAAAAGAAGTGAGAAGAAGCATCACCTCTGCTATTGTATCATAAATAGGCTTTACGACTTTCCATAAGAAAGCCTCTTTTTCACCCCCATTGGCTGGCTTTATGTGCTCACCTGTCATTGAACTAATGCTCCCAGCCAGCACCCCATACAGTTCAAATGCCATCTATAAAGTTTTGAGTACAACAACTGAATTATATTACTCAATATACTTTGTTAGACAAGCTCATTTACATCAGCTTGACAATAATGAACAATCAGCTCTGCATCAGCTGCAGCAGTTCAATCGAATAGAATACAATGGCATTCAGCTAGAGCTGTGATCCAGAGCTGTTCAAGTAGCAACTCCCGACTTGATCTGTAACTGATATTGCCACATCAGCTGTCCAATAACTAACTTCTCATGGCCTTCACGTGGCTGCATCAATTAGAGCCAATGAAAGTGCCATGTCAGAAGTTTGTTACAGAGTGTGTTACTCTGAGTCCTCTGTATGTATTTCAGTATATAAACTAGATACTGATCAATGTAATTATTCAATTAAAATAATAGAAAACGAAGAGAAAAGTTTTCTCTGAAAAACTTTCTCTGTATCCAAACACTTTTTCTTTCAGTTCTTCTTACAAACACTTTGTGTTCATTCTCTAAACAATTTACTTGTTTAGATTTTCATGGTATCAGAGCCATTAGACAAATCGTCATGGCCATTTCACACGCTGATGAATCTTCAGGAGCTGCCAGTGATTCAAGAAATGGTAGTTCGTCACAACAAAAGTCACAGGTTTCTCTATTAACATCAAATCTAAACTTCAAGCTTCCGATCAAACTTGATCACAAAAATTACAACTTCTGGAGGCTTCAAGTTCTACCTGCTGTTCGTGCTTTTGATCTAGAGGACTTTGTGTTAAATCCAGGCAAGTGTCCATCAAAGTTTATCCAAGCTAATCGTACAGGTTCAAGTGAAGTAGAGCAATCTCTTAATGAAGAATACTTAACTTGGAAGAAGACTGATCAGCTGCTTGTGTGCTGGCTCTTCTCAACCTTGAGCGAACCGATTTTTGGTCAGGTAACTCACTGTACAACTGCTTATGATATCTGGAAAACACTTGAGAATCTTTTTGCTCAACAATCAAAGGCTAGAGCCTTGCAACTAAGACATGAAATACAAAATACTAAGAAAGGTTCTCTCTCGATTGGAGAATTTATTTTGAAAATGAAATCTCTAAGTGAAAGTCTTGCTGCTGCTGGTCAACCCCTCTCTGAAGGAGAATTAATTTCTCAGATTCTTGGAGGTATTGGTTTTGAATATGATGCTGTAGTTGTCAACATTACAGCTAGGCAAAACCAAATTTCTCTGGAAGAAGTACAGTTCCTCTTAATGAGCTATGAGAGCAGACTTGCTCAGCATAATGTTGTAATGTCTCTAGATATGAATCAACCTCAAGTTCACTACTCAAACTTCAGAGGTAACAACTTCAGAGGTAGAACTAGAGGCAGAGGAAGAGGCCAAAATAGAGGAGGCTCCAGATTTGTTTGTCAACTATGTGGGAAAACAGGTCATGTGGTCTCCTCATGCTATAAGAGGTTTGATCAGGCATTTCAAGGTCTCAGCTTACAAGGCATACAATCTAATCAAGGAAATAAAAGCAACAATCCGAACTTCAACAACTCAGGACAATTTAGTGGTGGTTCTGGTAATGTTCAAGCTCACATGAGTCAATACGTGCCCAGCTTCTCAAGTCAGATGCAAGGATATCCAGGACAAATGCAAGGCTATTCTGGTCAGATGCAAAACTATCCTGGAAACAACTCTATTGCATCTCCAAGCACGGTTATGGATCCATCTTGGTATGTGGATAGTGGTGCCACTAACCACATTACAGCTGATATGAACAACCTCTCACAAAGATCTGACTACAGAGGCAGTGACAAGCTCCTAGTAGGTAATGGTGCTAAACTCAATATCTCTCATATAGGATCTTCAGCTGTTTTGTCTCATACTTCACCACAAACTTCTTTATTATTGAATGATATCTTACATGTTCCAAAAATAACCAAAAACCTACTTAGTATATCACAATTCACTAAAGACAATGATGTTATTGTTAAGTTTAATTCTGAGTTTTGCATGATCAAGGACAAGAAAACGAGGAAGGTTTTGTTGCAAGGGGGCCTGAAAAATGGCCTTTATCAGCTGGACCTTTCAACAGCCAATGAGTCAAGTTCTCCAAAGCTTCGAGCTCTTCTTGTGTCTAATTTCGGTTCTGAGTGTAGTTGTGCAAATTCCATTCCTGTTTCTTTGTGTTCTCATTGCAGTATTGTCAAGAACTCTTGTATAAAGCATAAAACTGAAGCTCTTCATGTGAATAAAATAAAAAACTGCAATGCTTTTAGTTCTGTTATACATGGTTCTATGTTGAAAGTGTGGCATAGTAAACTAGGACATCCTGCTTTTCCTATTGTCAAACAGGTATTAAAAAAACTCAACATGCCATGCTCTGCACCTTCTTCAATTGACTTCTGTGATGCATGCCAATATGGCAAATCCCATCAGTTGCCTTTCTATCCTTCTAATACAGTTTACACAGCCCCTCTTGAAATGATCTTCACAGATGTGTGGGGTCCTTCACCTCACATTTCAAGTCATGGATATAGATACTATGTCCATTTTATAGATGCTTATTCTAGGTATACTTGGATCTATCCAATCTCTCATAAATCTCAAGTCAAAGACATGTTCATTCTTTTTCAAAAACATGTTGAGTTAGCCTTGGATAGAAAAATCAAATGTGTTCAAAGTGATTGGGGGGGTGAATATAGACCTTTGGCCAAATTTCTTGAAGAAAAGGGAATAGCTTTTAGACATCCTTGTCCTCATACCCATCAACAAAATGGAACTTCCGAAAGGAAACATAGACATATAGTTGAAGTAGGCTTAACTCTTCTTGCTCAAGCTAAAATCCCTCTTACCTTTTGGTGGGAAGCTTTTCATACAGCTGTATATACTATAAATAGACTTCCCACACCTATTCTAAATCATGTGTCTCCGTTTCAAAAATTGTTGAAGATATCACCTGACTATAACTTCCTAAAAGTCTTTGGGTGTGCATGTTTCCCTTTTCTAAGACCTTACAATAAAAATAAGTTTAACTTCCATTCTAGTAAGTGTCTCTTTCTCGGGTATAGTGATCTTCACAAAGGATATAAGTGTTTGCATCAAAATGGTAGGGTGTACATCTCAAGAAATGTTGTCTTCAATGAAGATGACTTTCCTTTTCAAAGTATGTTTCCTGCAACTTTTCCTTGTTCTGATAAAAGTAAGCCTACACTGTCAAGCTTACCTATCTCTGTGCTATCCAAAGCTACCTTACCTATGCCTAATACTACAAGTCAGGTTCAACACCAAACTAGTCATGTTGACAACACAGAATCAGGTGCTTCATTGTATCATGATTTTTCTCATTTACCTGTGGTTCCTTTCCATGTTGAAGTTCCTGCTGCAGCACCTTGTCTCACACAATCTGCTGCACCTACTGCCAAAGTACAATCTACTCATCCCATGTTGACCAGACAAAAAACTGGTAACCTGAAGCCTAAAGTCTACCTATCCGAAACTTCTTCAAGAGAACCTACCACAGTTTCTGAAGCTCTGTCAAATAGCAATTGGAAGTCAGCCATGGGTGAGGAATTTGCTGCTCTTATGAGAAACCAAACTTGGGTTCTTGTTCCTAGATTGGCTGATATGAATGTGGTGGGAAACAAATGGGTGTATAGAGTTAAACACAACCAAGATGGCACAGTCCAAAGGTACAAGGCTAGGCTTGTTGCTAAAGGATTTCATCAAACAGCTGGGATTGATTTTATGGAGACTTTCAGTCCAGTGGTGAAGTCATCTACCATTAGAGTTATGCTGTCTTTAGCAGTCATACACAACTGGGAGGTCAAACAATTAGATATTAATAATGCTTTTCTAAATGGAGATTTGAAGGAGAATGTCTTCATGGAGCAACCCGAGGGATATGAAAGTTCAAAACATCCTCAGCATGTTTGTAAGTTGGTTAAATCTTTGTATGGTCTCAAGCAAGCTCCAAGAGCTTGGTATGAGAAGTTGAAGGCTGCCTTAGAAGCATGGGGTTTTGTTAATTCAAGAGCTGATACCTCTTTATTTGTTTTCAAGAAGGACAGCATTATCATTCTACTTCTAGTTTATGTAGATGATATCCTATTGACTGGAAACAATAGAGACTTGCTTGCTCAAGTGGTTCAAGATCTGAACAAGAATTTTGCTCTTAAAGATCTTGGAGAATTGAGCTATTTCTTAGGATTTGAGGCTACAAGATCTGCAGAAGGTCTATGTTTGACACAAAGCAAGTATGCAGCTGATTTGCTGAGAAGGAACAAATTGTTTGATTGTACTCCGTGTCCAACTCCAATGAGTACTGGCACCAAATTAACTCGAAATGATGGTGAGCCATTCTCAGAGCCATCTATGTATCGAAGCACAGTGGGAGCTTTGCAATACCTCACTCTAACTAGACCAGACATTTCTTTTGCTGTCAACCGACTAAGCCAATACCTTGCAGCTCCAACAACTTTACACTGGCAAGCCTGTAAAAGGGTATTAAGGTACATCAGAGGCTCTCTTGATTTTGGACTTCACTTTAAGCCTCTGCAGCATTCTTCTCATCTCACTTTAGAGGGATTTTCAGATGCTGATTGGGCAAGCAACTTAGATGACAGAAAATCTACCAGTGGGTGGTGTATGTATCTTGGCAATAATCTAGTGTCTTGGAGCTCTAGAAAGCAAAAAGTAGTAGCAAGGTCTAGCTGTGAGGCTGAGTATAGATCATTGGCTCAAGCTACTACTGAGTTAGTATGGTTAAAAGCTTTGCTAAAGGAAATTGGCATTCAACCATCAACAACACCAGTCATTTGGTGTGACAACACAGGAGCAGGATCTTTGGCAAAAAATCCTGTCTTCCATTCAAGAACGAAACACATTGAGTTGGATTTACATTTTATTAGAGATAAAATTGTAATGAAGGAACTAGATGTTCGTTACATTCCTACTGAGGATCAGACAGCTGACTTACTCACTAAACCTCTTGGTATTAGCAGGTTCATCATTTTAAGAGACAAACTAATCTTGGAGAAGACCAAGCTTAGTTTGAGGGGGGATGTTAGACAAGCTCATTTACATCAGCTTGACAATAATGAACAATCAGCTCTGCATCAGCTGCAGCAGTTCAATCGAATAGAATACAATGGCATTCAGCTAGAGCTGTGATCCAGAGCTGTTCAAGTAGCAACTCCCGACTTGATCTGTAACTGATATTGCCACATCAGCTGTCCAATAACTAACTTCTCATGGCCTTCACGTGGCTGCATCAATTAGAGCCAATGAAAGTGCCATGTCAGAAGTTTGTTACAGAGTGTGTTACTCTGAGTCCTCTGTATGTATTTCAGTATATAAACTAGATACTGATCAATGTAATTATTCAATTAAAATAATAGAAAACGAAGAGAAAAGTTTTCTCTGAAAAACTTTCTCTGTATCCAAACACTTTTTCTTTCAGTTCTTCTTACAAACACTTTGTGTTCATTCTCTAAACAATTTACTTGTTTAGATTTTCATACTTTGATCCCAACTACTATTGGATAGAATAATTTAATAATTTTTGTAGGGATGATGAAAAATATTCAAATAATCGGAGGATATAAATATGAACCAAACGTGAAACCATAGAACAAGTACAGAAAATTTGGATATCTGTAGTACATAAAGATTAAAGCTAAATTGCAGTGCATACAAGATGATATATATAACAAAGGCACTCTGGCATGAATCTCAAGTTTGCAGCCTCTCCCCATATTAGCAGATAAAGACCCATGTATAGTAATTTGCGCTGCTGCACTTCATGCTCAATATTTGGCAACCTGTTTACAACATATGTCAATCATAAGAATGACAAAAGCAAAGAGGTGAATAGCAAGTAGCAATGAAGAATGGACTACCTAAGAAGAAATAATAAAAGAAACACATAAAAAGTGAGGTGCTCCTGATCACCAAAAAGCAAAAAAATGTGGCAGCTCACCACTTCCTACTATAAGAAGACTATAATTAACTCATCATTACCACAAAACTAAAGAGTGAAAATGAATTTTTTTTTAACTGCAAAGAGGAAGCCTCACCCAGGGCCAGCCTACGGGGGCAGCAAACCCAACATTTTGTTAGGGCCTCCAACTGGCCCAATTTACTTCTTCTTCTTTGGGGCCTCAAAACCCAATATATTTAAGTTTAAACAAGGTCCAATTCCAAACATTTTACAATTTTTATTTATATATTTTCCTTTTCCACCCAATGAACTAATTCAATTAAAAAAAAAACAATAAAAAAAAAAAAAAACTGAGGTCCGATAAACTTGTCGTTGTTTTTGTTTAGTCATTAATTTCTACATGTTGATTTTGACTCATCTTTCAAATATTTATTTTATTTACAATAGTAGATTAGTATTGATCGGAATGATTTCACACCTTTTGAAGTCCCAATTTCCTGTCGTTTGCTTTCATTTTCGAGCATTTTTGTGAATATAATATGTTTTGTGAGCCTTGTGTAGGTTCATTTTGTTTTCGGAAGTCATTGTGTGGAAACGGGGTGTTTCCGGGCTAAAATGCAGTGCGAAAGAACGAAAGAACTTTTTGTTGAAATTTTCCAGTTTTCGTTAAAGTAAACTTGGAAAGGCAAAATGGTGTACCGTGTCGTACCGTGAAATCCAAGAAGACCTGATACGTTGCCAACTTTCACAGTTGGACATTAAAGTGAACTGCGTCAAGCCAATTTGTGTACCGCGAGATTCTGCAATGTGTCCAAATGAATTTCGTCAGACAATTTCGTTAAAACGTACTGCTTGATGGCAGCCACCGCTTGCTTTTCACCTTTTTTGGGACCCACTTTGACCTACATATATATAGATCTTTTCTAGATATTTTTTGGGTGCTTCATAAAATCTAGATCTAAGAATCCCAAAACTCCATCTCTCTCTTCTCTCTTTCACGCCCAAACCCTCTCCTCTTCTCTCTTCTCTCTTCCATTTTCTTTCATTTTCTCCACCTTCTTCACCCAATAAAGGAGAGACCCACTCTCCCATTGAGGTTTTTCCTCCATGGGAGCCAACTATACACCTCCACAACCACCAAATACACTCCTCCATCCATCTTAGAGCAAATTGCAAGGAATTTGGAGCCAATTTCGAGTTAGGAAGACTATGAGCATCTTTGGAGGACTTGTCTTCAAGGTTTGCTCTTATGTACTCTTTTCTTTGTAATTTTCATTTCTTTGAAGTGTAACCCCAATTTGGGCAATATTGTAAACCCTAACATGTGCTACATATATATATATGTATTTTGTTTATAAATTCGTTTGGGTTTTATTTTGCTCTTTGATTTATGTATGTTTAATCTTTTATTGTGAAATTCATGTTTGTGGAGGTTAGAAATTGATATGTATGCCTAAATGGGATTAGGAGTAAAGTAATTAATGTAAGAGTAGAGTAATTTAGTGGGGTTCTCTTTTCGTTTCGCCTTGGCCTCTTGAATAAAGTTTAGCTTTTCAAAAAAAAAAAAAAATTTAGCTTCCCATGATTGTTTGTATGTTAACGGATGACCAAAATATCATTAATTGAATGATTTGAGTGTTATGGATTTTATCCCCAAAGAGTAGAAAAGGCTAGTTTATGCATTTAGTCGCTAATTTGGTTTTGGTTCATATCCTTGTACTTAATGGGTCTTTTTAAGACACATTTGCCCATCATTGGCCGGAATGGGTGATGAATTGATTTAGAGAAAATTCTCAAGTCAAGAGGATAACCCTTAATTTATTTGAATGTTCTTAATGTTTAACAATCTGCATTGATGCACATTAGTGTTAGGTGGACTTTTTCCCATTTTTAGCCATCCTAAGGAGATTGATAAAACCGAATCCATATCTAGAGTAAAGACAAATTGAATTCCTCTTGTGCTCGTGTAGTTATAGGGGCATTTCATTGCTTAATGCTTTCACTCAGTTAGCCACCTTGTGAATGATATTTAGACTGTGTGTTATATATGGCGTGGTGTCGCATTGACATGCTCAACGTGATATCCTTTACATTTGACCAATCCTTTACATTTGACCAAGAAGTTGAAAGATCACTAGACTGGCGTGTAGAGCTTGTGTGTGTGTCCCACAATCCTTAATGAATCCAAACATTTATGCATGGATGTAATCTCTATGTCGCTCGAGAGAAGGTAAAGATTAATTAAAGGGGATACGAGCATATAACATACGTGTTGTATGGGTATCTCGTATTCTTAATGCTTTCGCTTAGAATGCCATCCAGTATTTGATTAGCCTCGTGGATAAATTATTGGATGTAGTATGGCCCATGCGGTTGCGCATTACATGCCCAACGAAATAACCAATGTATTTGACCGGAAATTTGAGAGATCATTAGGCCGACATACATGGCTCTTATTTGTGTCCCACAGTACTTAATGAATACATATGTATGTGTGGATGTGATTTCTAAGACTCGAGGGAGATTAGAGATCAATTAAGGAGACACGAGTCTATTATATACTTGCACATTGAGAGACTAAATGAGTCTAGTTCGTAATTAGAAGGATTGCTACGGTTGAGTCATTTCCCTAGTGTAACCACATTTCATGCATCTCTCCATTCCACCATATCCTGTAAATATTAGTTTATGTAATTTGTATATTTATATTATTATTTATACCTTTCTGCACCCGCAACACACGAGTTTTTTCGGCGTGTTGTAATAATATCTTTAGAAGTTTTGATAGAATGTGGAGCTTCTATATTTTGTGTTTACAGGTTAAAACTCTGTATGACACTCACTTGCTTTTAATTTTGTTACTAGTTCTTTCATGAACTAACACCTAGCCCACACTAGACTTGACTCGGTTCCGGTTCGAACCGGAGGAACCGGCCGGAACCGGAACCGAGAAAACCGGAACCGGAACCGGTTTTTCGGTTCCGGTTCAAGAACCGAAACCGGAACCGGTCTAACCCGGTTCCGGTTCCGGTTCCAATTTTTTTGGAACCGGCCGGTTCGAACCGGATTCCGGTTCCGGTTCTGAACCGGCCGGTTCCAATTTTTTTTTTTTTTTTTTTTTTTTTTTTTTTTTTTTTTTAAACATTACAAAATATTATTACATTTCATTTATAAAAAAATAAAATGTTAGAAAGGACATTGTAGAGTATTGAGCCATGGCCCATAACCCTTGTCCAAGTAATTATGCTTTCCATTCCATTCTCCTCATTTTTATATAGGCTAGGCATCTCATTCACTTCTCTATTTTTCCAATGTGGGATGTGGGAATTTCCAACCTTGAAAGATGATATTCAAAAATAGTTAGCATATAATTACTCATTGATTGCTTCAGTCACGAAAGGAAATGATTATTTCTTTTAAGTTAAAATTTGATGCTAAGTAATATCTTAAGATAAGAAAAATCTGGCATCAAAAGACCAAAGTGGGACAAGCTCAAACTTTTACTCAATCACAACTTGAGATGACAAAACATGACAATTCAAACAGTTTGGTTGCATCGATATTTATGCATGTATGAATGTGCATAAAAGAAATCAAATAAATAACAAGATAAAAAAAATAAAATAAAAAGATCTTCCTTAAGAAAACTACAATTAATTTTTCATCAAGTACACCCCTGGCTCTTCATTCTGAAAAACCCCATCAGCAACCTGTCCAAATCAACCTTCAACATAGAAACAGAAGAATCCTTGGCAAGAATTTGGGAACCAATAGTGAAACTAGTTTTTCATTATTTGGTGAAACTTCCCACTGCTCAACAATGTGAAGATACTCATCAATTCGGCTAATTTTTTTCTGACAACTAGATATTAATCCAGTCGAGTAGTATTTACTCATCTTCTAAGTTCTAAGACAGTAGCATAACACAAAAATCTCAATTAAGTATCCAAGTGCATAACATTTTACATAACATTTTATACATCCCACATTGGAAAAATAGAGAAGTGAATGAGATGCCTAACCTATATAAAAATGAGGAGAATGGAATGGAAAACATAATTACTTGGACAAGGGTTATGGGCCATGGCTCAATACTCTACAATGTCCTTTCTAACATTTTATTTTTTTATAAATGGAATGTAATATTTTGTAATGTTTAAAAAAAAAAAAAAAAAAAAAAAAATTCGGTTCAGAACCGCCGGTTCCACTGGAACAATAAACCGGTTTCGGTTTCGGTTCCACCCATCCTCGGAACCGGAACCGGAACCGAACCGGAACCGCGTCAGGTCTAGCCTACACTTTAATAGGTTTCTAAGCTCTATGAAGAAATTTGTATATTACACACGGCTTTATACAAACATCCTTCACCCATAACCCAAAATGTGTCTACTTAGTTAAAGGAGACCAAAACTTATATACAGTTCATAGACCTCTCACTTGCTAAAGATGTGAGATGTGACCATTTTGATTTTTCCTTTCAAGCTTCACATGTTCCTTATTGTATATATGTGCTCAATTCTTGTTTTGCCCTCTAATCTGGAATAGGGATTGATACTATTGCATTGGAACAGGGTGAAATGGATGCAATCCTTATATTCATTTTATTTTCAAGACAGAAGATGACTAAAGAGATTTAGAGATTCTCTAAATCCACCCCGCTTACATATTAGAAATGGGGATGGATACCGTGAAAGAGATCTATATTTCAAACGGATACGATGATGGATCATCTCCATTCCTAATTTGCTCCATTGTCAATATCTCTGGATGCAATTTCAAATGTCACATTAATGCATCCTACAAACATATGACAAATTAATATTTCCCATTTTTCCGCACATGCATAACTTTAAATTTATCATTTGAAACATAAAAGTTTTGACAAATATTGTAATCACTCATCGTCCTTGAGGATCGAACGACTTATTTATCTCAATAACATTCCCACTTATTTAGTGTAGCTATCTATAGAAAAGAAATGGCGGGTTAGATAGAACAGAAGGTGGCTCATTATCACTTTCATGGACAAAAAGTAATAGCGTAGTTAGCCCCACCAGTGCATGAAAAAGTGCTACTGGGATCATCTTGAGCATAACTATAAGCCTGAGGGCACTGGTCCTTGAAAATCTTAGAGTAGCTCGTCGGTTGGCATGCACCACGAGGTTCAAACTCCCCGGTGCAACAGAACTGCGGCTTATTAAATGCCACACACGCACTCTTACAAGCTATTGTACTCCCATCCGACCCTTTCACAGCCAGATCTGACGGGCACACGCCGTTCACATTGGTTGAACAGCTTGTGGTAGTGCAAGTAGGACCAGAGCCGCCTTGTGGGGTTACAGAAACAGGCAAATTGAAGCCATTAATGAGGCTAATATCATAGAAATCTTGTCCATTGTTTGCTGCAATAGTGAATTCTACAAGGGACACTGGTGAGGCTGCGCCAGCACCGTTGCATGCGACCTGGCCTGAGCCACAGTTTGCAGTTTGACAAGTGAACCTTCCAGAGGCATCTGTGGAGCATTGTGTTCGGGCCCAAACAACGCCAGCTGTCCATGGGGAACCAACATCGATTGATTTTGTTTGTGTGGAGCCTAACTCAAACCCAGTGTTTGATAGTTGAGCTCCGCCACCGGTTAGAGTTCCTGGCCAAATAGTGTAAGGACAGTTGTTTGTGATGCTGATGGTGGCCATGTGAGCCCCTGCAATATCAATTGTTGAGCAAAACGTTATATATTGCAGCAATTCAATATCTTGTTTACCATCAAATTATTAATGCATGTATTGTCATATACAATAACGGTTAAGTTACGTTGCTGCATTGAAAACTAGACATTTGATTTTAATCTAAGCGTCCACAAAATTCAAAGGTTTAAAAAAATATATATTTCATTTTGATAACTACCTACTAACAATACAGATACTGTATTGTGGTAGCTAAACCCTGTACTTGGTGATGAGATTATCAGAAATAGAGTAGTTGAAGTACACGCATGCATACATAAAATCCAAAACAAATATATTAGATTGACGTGAAACTAGACAAAATACAGAAATTGTAATTTACCAGAGACGACGAGCGCCAAGGTAAGGCAAAATATGACTTGAGTATTCATCATATTTGGAAATTAACAATGCTTTGATTTCTTTTGCGATATGTAAAATTATTTGATGAAGTAGCTGTGAAGTGGTTAGTTAAAATGAGGGGAGGTATTTATAGGCTTGAGTGTGATACAAATTCAACAAGTGTTGGCCTCCCAAAACGTTGAATAAATTAACAAGTACATGAACTTGTCAACCGGTCAACGGAGTAATACCGCGTTGGTTCCACCTGTTAGGTTTACTTGTATTAAATATTTTTATCGATCTTGCATTAATTAGTCTATCTACACATTTTAAAACCGAATTATATCAAATTGATTTTAATTTTTAATTTCTGTAGTCTCGATTTCTTAAGACATTTTTATTTGTTATTAAACTTAAAATAAGTGTAATTTCACATTTACTTTACGGATAATATATATATTGCCTTAGTAAAGTAATATATAAAATATAAAATATTGTTATGTTTCAATACATTTGACCGTATCACATTTTTCTCTTAATTCAAGTGGTATGACATCATATGCATTTTATAGTTATATATGTGGAGTTTTCGGGTGACACCATACGCATTTTAAAAGCATGTATGTGCAGCTTTTTCTTCCATATTGTGGAGTAGATATCGCTTTATGGGTACCCCAAGTCTGATTCCTAAAACTTAGGATTGGGCATTTTAGGCCAAAATAATAACAGTGGAATTAACTTCCCTTAGAAGCTTGCCTGAAGCATAGGCAAAGAATTAGAAATTCATGGCTTCCATGTGCATTTAATTAAATTCAAAAGAAAAGATTGATTTTTGTTGAGGTCACGTTCTTCACAAAATTAATATATTTAGGCTCTATTTGGTACGTTGGATTCGATTGGATTGAGATGAGATTAAGATTAGATATATTAGAATGGATTGGACTAAATTAATACTACGCTGTGTTTAGAGAAACATAGGACTAGACTGAATTAATAGGTTGTTTGGTGAAACATGATATTAGACTAAATATAATAATATTTTAAATTTGATAATATTTTGAAATTGAATAATAAATTATTGAAATGTTTTTTTTTGATGAAAATAAATGCTTTAATTTATTCATTATTAAAGTAACAATATCCAAAAATATTTTTAAAATATAGATTTTTATTATTTTTAAATAAATTTAATTACTTGTCAATTTTATAATTTGTTTATTTAATAAAATAATTTCCTAAAAACAATATTGGTGGAATTACTGTAGGCCCAACGAGTTTAGATTTAAGAGGAGTTAGAATTGAAATGTCAAGGTCTTAGCTTAGACTAGCCAACCAGGTAATAACATTAATAAAAGAACAAAATTTTCTCCTGCAAATTCCAAGGAATCACGTGTACTCTTAATTACGGCTCCTGCAAATTCCAGGTAATGCATTTGTCTTAATTGAAATTGTTCGAAAAAATCTTATTTTCAATCCTTGTAATCAAAGTTGAAAAATCTTATTTGGAGTGAAACGTACGCAATTCACTCGCAAACTACTAATAAGATGTCTGTGATAACGGTGTTAGAGAATGCAATGTGTGAAATTAAATCTTATATTGAAAAGATAAAATACAAGATAATGATAGCTATTGGAGATTTTGAATCTTACATTGAAAAGATAAAATACAAGTTAAATCTTATATTGAAAAAATTACTATATATATAGTAATTTTTTTGTATGGAATTTCTAGTACAGATCGTATACTAGAAGAGGTTTTTAATTTGGATCAAGATCCTCTTTTTGACTTGATTTTTCTTGACTTTTCATAATACAATGACATCTAAGCAAAATACAAAATACAAAATACATGGTTAAGATTGATTCATTTTTTTCTCTCTCATGCAACTTGAGTTGTATTTGGGTGTTTGTTGTGATGTATATGGGTGCTTCTTGGTGTCTTTCGTGTTTTGGTGTCTAGAAGAGGTTATTAAGTTTCTTGGTGTCTAGAAGCCTCTGTTTTGCTTCTTGTTGTTGGTCTCTGTGTTGTCCTCTTCTTCTTTGTCAGCTTGGAGTTTCTTCTTGTGTTCTGTTTTCGTGCCCTCTAAAAATAAGATATAAAATATATTATAACAAATAATATGTACTATAGATTAAAGGGAAGTTTTGACAAGTGCATACACTTTTAGTCAAAATATGTAAATCTAATGGTTCACATTCTTCATCCTGATATATTTTATATCAATACGAACAAACAATAAAAAAATTATATATATATATATAATTTCTCATAAACAGGTAAATACACGGAAATTTAATAAAAGGAACGTTCATGTTGTCTTCTACGAAGATTTTCCTTAGAAAAGAAGTAAATAAATACTTTAGTCGTATGAGTTGAATACATTGTACACGGTACACTCATGTCTCTCTCGCTGTCTCTATATTTTTCAACAACTAATTAATTTTCTTCATTTCTCTTCTTCTGACGTAGAAAAATTATATATATATATATATATGGATTTTAAGAAAGAATGTTGAGGTGAGAGGTGAGAGGACCTGAGAGAGAGAGAGAGGAAGTTGACGTGAGAACTGAGTGGCTGTGATGTGTTGGGACTAGCCACGGACGGTAATGGAGGTATAGCCGAGTCAATTTTTTTAAAATATATATTACATCAATTGTAAAGTCCCAACAAATCAAAGCCCAACACATAGGTTCCTAGACCAGCAACTTTTAAATCGAAGTCCCAACACATCACATCACATCCTCTCAACTCTCACGTCAACTTCCACTCTCTCTCTAATTCTCACGTCGCACCAGTCACCTCGACATTCATCTCAACTTCCAACTTTCACACTCCTCTATGTCTCTCAACGTCCCAAATCCTAATTTTTTCCTCTCTCTTGCACTTCCCAAATCCCAATTTTCTCCCTCTATTCATAATTCCCAGACTTAATAATTATTTTCGTCCCTTCAAATTATTAGTTACAAAATTTAATATAAAAAATATTCATAATCGGTTATTCAATTTATTATATTTTTCTTAGTAAAATGTTTGTTTGATAACTTTAAGTTATAATGTCAAACAACATACTTTGGGGAGAAAAAAAAAAATCAATTATTGGGTGGCTAAGAATCAAGTTCTCTATATAATCAAGTTTGTTTTCTTCATTTTAATGAATTAAAAATAATGTTGTCTTATATTGAAAATTATATATAATTTCTCATAAACACGTAAATACATGGAAATTTAACAAAAGGAACGTTCATGTTGTCTTCTACGAAGATTTTCATGAATATATTAATAAAAATATATGTACACGGTACACTCATGTCTCTCTCGCTGCCTCTGTATTTTTCAACAACTAATTAATTTTCTTCATTTCTCTTCCTCTGACCGCTATCAGCGGAAGCTCAAGGGCGCAGTCAACTCATGCGTCATGACCTGATTTGTCATAGTAATACATAGTGAGTGTTTCTTGTGTGTATAAATTGTGACAATACATGATTGAGGATCATATGATCTCCTCCGTTGATCAAACTTAATATATTATAACGTTATATGCGATCGATGCATATGGTAGACACAAAATTGGTCATCCTTATATGATACGATGATGCAAGTATGCAACAATATATCCTTTCAAAAAAAAAGAAAAAAAAGAAAAAAAAGTATGCAACAATATGGTTTGTGCCAATTTAGGATGTAGCATAATTATAATTAAGCTCTTACCAAATCAGACATGGGCATTTTAACTTAAAGTTTAAACACAGTGTTAAATCCTTAATTTTTGATGAGATGAAATTGGTCCGGTGGTAAAACCCTTCACACCTGCACCATGAAGTTGCGGGTTCAAGTTATTGACTCCCCAAAAAATCCCAAATTTATATAATATATAGTATAATACTTTAAATAAAAAATCATCAATTTTTTAAGAACTTTGAATCTTCACGTACTTACAATAAAAGTTTAAGAATGGAACGTTATCAATTCTAAACTTCCCTTTACGATTTGGTCTTTGTCGCTTGAATCTCCATTTGATGTTAAACGTAATACTTTGGGGAGAGGAAAGAAAAAATTGGGAGACACTCCCATAGGAGGGGTGACCGCGAGAGACTCCATAAAATTCCTTTGTTTATAGTTTTATTTACTTTTTGTCATTAATTATTGTAGTGGCCAAAAATAGTACAAATACTAAGGCCCAATAAAGCCCATGACCCAATAGTCAAAGCCCAATAAGGGACCCGCATTAATCAAAGTCAAACTTGGACTAGATCAAACCGTTGGAGAATATTTCTATAATGTCTACATCAATATCATCAAGCCTATAACGTCTCCTTTAATGCCATCAAGTCTATAACGTCTCCTTCAATGCCCTCAAGTGAGTTGTTTATTAGCTCACTCCCTTCCTCCTATAAATAGCAACCCCCTCTCATTCACAGAGGAGGTTGAGCTCTCTAAGGGCCCGTTTGGTATTGCTTTTGAGAAGTTAAAATCAACTTATTTTATAATTTTGATATAAAATAATGTTTGGTAAAACTTCCAAAAGTGATTAATTCATAATATGACAAGTTTTGATAGTGATTTTGAGAAGTAGGTGGGGGGTTACTTTTTGAAAGTGATTATGGAATAATCTACTTCAGCATTTAATGAATCTTTTCAAATATCATTATTATCCTTGTGAAATCAAATTAAAATCATTTATATACCTTATTTCATCTTAAAATTAAAGATTCTAATTAAATATTGATTTGATTTATAAAACCTTTAAAAAAATATTCTTATGGATTTTTTTTTCTAATTTAAATATTCTACTTAAATATTGATTTAATATATATAATTAATGAAAATAAAATAAAATAAGATTCTAAAATCATGTCTATTTTGGTTATTGTAACTAATTTCAGCACTTTTGAAATAAAATTACCAAGCATACGTAAGCTATACAGTAGTTTTAAAAGTATAATTAATCAAACATCTACTGATTAACTTCACAATTGATTATTCCTTTAGCACAGCTAACAGTGATTATTATAAAAGTTACAGCAATACCAAACTGGCCCTAAGTTTTAAAGCAAACAATAAACTAGCTCTGCAATTCTTTCCATTCATTAATTACTGCTCCATAACCCAACGTAGATCAACCCAATCGCTATCTAAAGTCTATCGACTCAATCCTCGATCGACCCACGTCAAGTCAAGGAACCCACCAGGGCATCGACCCAGTTGCCATCAAAAGTCGATGGACATAATCCATGTTCGATCCACATGAAGTCAGGGAACCTCCTAGACATCGACCCATCATAGTCATCGATACATAATATCAACCAAATCCTAGATCGAACAACGTTGAATCTGGGACCCATCCCTTTCAACCCATCAGATTGGTCGATAACTAGCAAATAGCTCGATTCGATATATCAAGCAAAACGGTTTGTCATTTCAAATTCTTCTCCATCTTATTCGATTTAACTTAAGATATACTAACTTGAGTGTCGGAGAGTCCCCCAAAGAGACCACCCCCATCTGTGACTCGACAATCGCTCATTTTCTGTCTGTTCTATAGGTTGCTGGTGCCTATCTCGACGATCTAAATTAATTGTGGATTTTTCTGTGTCTACAATTTGGCACCCATTGTGGGGCCCTGCAATCACTTTGGCAAAACTAATGTATCATAAGACACCAAATGAAATGGCACGAACATCCACCTTGACGAACGAATTACGACATCATATCAACAAAAAAAAAGGGTTAAAAAAATATATGTCACGATTCTGCAAGTACAAGTACGTAAAAGGAATTACAAAAGGTTAGAATACTTGTTCTGACATATTGTTCTTTTGTTGCCATGTTAACCGAAAATTTTGATTGGTCTTTGATTTTAATGTTGAATTGTCTATTTTTCTGCTATAAGTAATTTGTCGATTCTTACTACTGTGTTAAAAGTTTGGTACACTCTCCATATATCTTCATCTTTGCCCCATCTAAAAAATATAAAGAAAATTGAATCTTCTACATGATAGAATATGGAAGCTACTTCAGAGAAGTTTAAAACACTCGACGAGGAGATATGATTTAATTGATTGGCATTTTATGTCAAGTCACCTACAAAAATTTGAATCTCTCTATCGCACTACAGTCGAGCTATATTTTTTACTCTAATTCGAGCCGAAATTCGCCATGTAATGACTCTCCGTCGAGCTACATACAGTGCTCCAAGTTGAGCCGAAATAATTATGCTATCGCTCTCCGTCGAGCAACATTTCATGCTCCAAGTCGAGCTGAAATAATAATGTTATCGCTCTTGTCGAGCAACATTTCATGCTCCAAGTCGAGTCGAAATGATTATGCTATCGCTCTCCGTCGAGCTACATTTCGTTCTCCAAGTCGAGCCGAAATAATTATGTTATCACTCTCCATTGAGTGCTCCAAATCGAGCCAAAATAATTATGCTATCGCTCTTTGTCGAGCAACATTTCTTGTACATGTGATACATCTAATCTCTAACATTAGGTTAAAATAAATGTTATGTACCGATTGATCTCCAGAATATTGGTTAGGGATATCCTTCAGCGTTGTGGTATGTTGCAAGGACAGCCTTCTATATGCGCCTTGTGCAATAACGGAAATGAATCGATAGATCATCTTTTTATGCAGTGTCGCTGGGCTTGGAAAGTGTGGAGTTGTAGTATGTTATGGTGGGACGTTAGTTGGTGTGCTAACAATTCTATCAAGGAGTGGATGGATGGGTGGAAGGGGTTATGTCCAGTTGTGAATCAGAGAAATATGTGGAATACCCTGTTTTTTGATGTAACGTGGACAATTTGGGAGCATAGGAATAATCTTATTTTCAGAGATCAGGAGGCTCGTGTTGATAAGGTTGTTGATGACATAAAATTTAGGGTGGCTTGGTGGTTCAAATATTACGGTAAAGGCAGTAAACTTCTGGTGTCTATGTTATTACTTAACATCAAAGAAAGTTGTGTCTCTGTTGTGCCGTCTAAGAATCAGGTTAAGGTTAGGTGGAAGCCTCCTGAGGATGGTACTCTTATGTTTAATGTGGATGGTTCATCAAGAGGGAGCAATGAAACAGCAGGGATAGGGGGAGTGTTGAGAAATTCTGCTGGCCTTTGGCTGTGCCAATTTTCAATTTCTATAGGCATTAAAGACTCAAGTGCAGTGGAGGTCTTGGCAATTTTAAAAGCTTGTGAGTTGTGTTCGTCGAATGGTAGGTTGGAGGGTTGTAATATTCAGGTGGTCAGCGATTCGATGGAAGCGGTTTCTTGGGTCAATAATACGGAGGATTTTGGGAACATTAACAATCTCCAAGCAATCAGGGATATTAGAGGTTTTATTCGTAGTTTTGAAGGCCTTTTCGTCATTTTTAATCCAAGATCTTTGAATGAGGATGCGGATCGTTTGGCTAAGAGGAGTTCTAGTGGCGAAGAGGACGTTGTGCAGTGGTTTGAGTTTTGAGGGTTGGGTTGGGGTCTTGCTTGTTTCGGTTTTTGTGTTTCTAGCTGTCTGTTGTGTTTTTGCTGTCTGGTTTGCTACAGGGGGTTGTTTTTTGGGGGTTCTACTGCGGCTGTTTCTGTTGTGCCTGCTGCAGGCGTGGGTTTGGGGCTGCTGGGGGGGTTTTTTTGCGTGTGTTGTAGTGCTTCCCCCCTTGTAGCTTGTTGTTGTTGTTTCTCTTGCCTTGGGCTTTCAATAAAGTGGCTGTTGTTCAAAAAAATGTACCGATTGATCTCTTACATACTTTTACTTGGTTGTTATCAGATAATTTTTTTTATTAGAAAATTAGAGATAATAAGATTTTGTGTTAAAAAAAATTGGGACTATTGATCTTGCTCCTAAATAAAAATCGCGTCTAACATACCTTTAAATTTGGGCTATCCTAGGTTACAATGCATTCATAATTTAATATACATTATTTATATTCCTTGTAATTTCACTTTAAATGTTACATTGACAAGTCAAATTGTTTCCAGCTAGAAATGATCTTTTTGCCTGAAATTGCTCTAAAAATAACCGTATTTAATTTACAAGGAAAGTAAGAAAACTATTAAGGAAAACAACGTGACAGTCACAATAATTACTTATCACATGTATCTAATCTATATTATTACAAATTCATTGTTATTAAGACATCTCCAATCCCGTTTCCATTTTTATATCGCAATTACCATACAATATATAACACATTGCCAATATACCATATATATATAAGTGGAAATGGTGAGAAATGTCACCTTTTTAAAGTGAGTTAGTGACGTTGTCAATGGTTTAATAAGTTAAGTTTAAAAGGCACCTATTATGGTGAACTACCAAAATTGCCCTTAGATTTGAGTTTATGTTATTCTCTTTGTACTTTTCTCTCTCCACTAGGCTTAACTCAGTCTCTCTCTCTCTCTCTCTCTGCAAATAAAAGTTCAACGTTGCCTCGACTTTCTTGTTTAACTTATAAACCCCCGACGTGCTTCATTCAATAAGGTAATATTTTTTTCCACAAATTCTTTCAATTTGTTCACATTTTCATTTGTTCATTTTCATATGTTATCGGAGTATTTTTTTTAGATCTCCGAGCCTTTTGAAGCCTTTTTCGAGCCTTTTCATGCCTTTTCATGCCTTTCCCGAGCCTTTTCATGTAATGCCTTTCTCGAGCCTGAGCCTTTTCATGTAATGCCTTTCCCGAGCCTTTTCATGCCTTTCCCGAGCCTTTTCATGTAATGCCTTTCCCGAGCCTTTGCATGCCTTTCCCGAGCCTTTTGAAGGGTTACCCGAGCCTTTTGGGTGCTTACCCGAGCCTTTTGGGTGCTTCTCCGAGCCTTTTGAAGGCTTACCCGAGCCTTTCCATGTCTTCTCCGAGCCTTTTCAATATCCTCACCCGAGCCTTTGTGAATGTAATATTTGAAAGAAAATTTTTTTTAGGTGAGTTTTTATTAATGGTTTGTGATGATTAATTTGACAGCATCATGAA
>CATOZR010000155.1:0-31346 GCA_954870605.1 Acer campestre
GTTGTCATCCATGGCACATAGAATGGCATGCATGGCCTTGTTGTTCCATTTTGAAGCTTCAAACTCTTGAGGGGTCCATTGTGCCTTTGGCTTGGGAACTTCCTCTCCACCTCCCGTAGGAGTCGTCATAGGTGGCGTATATCCGTCTTCAATCGCCATCCAAGCCCGATCATGAATTTGGCACACATAAGCTTCCATTTTGCCCTTCCATGATGCGTAGTTGACCCCGGTAAGCAAAGGGGGTCTAGTGCTAGAGGCACCCTCGCCTCCAATTCCATTTCCACTCATAGTGTTTGGGTGAGAATGATATGAATGCACACAAACAAGCAAAACACACAAAGAAAAGCAAACAAATGCAAAGGACTCTAACAAGAGCAAGGGATCTCCTAATTATGTTAAGGAACCCGCTCTGATACCAATTGAAAATGAATATAAACGAGTCCTAATATAATCTAGAGGGGGGGGGGGGGGGGGTGAATAGATTTTAATCCCTTTTACCAATTTTTCGAGATTAATCAAGATTACAAAATTACCCCAACTAGTTAACAAATGAAATCATGTGAAGACAATGCGGAAAGTAAATAACACATGATTTTTACGTGGAAACCCACACGGGGAAAAACCACGGGCTATTTAGTGCGCCACACTAGAACCTCAATCCACTACTTGCAAATACGATTACAATCTAGGTTGACCGCATCACACCTAAGATTACTAATCCGTCTTTGCTACCCACGGGCCTTTAGAAGTGAACCTAGTTCATGCTTGCAAACTACCAACAAGGCAAATACAAGACTTGACTCTAAGTGAAGAGATAAAACAACCTAGTGTGAATATATGCAATATTCAAGATGCTCAAAATGCAAGGTTAGACATTTTAGCTTATCTAGGCATGAATGAACATGTTAGACATTCCTAGATATCATATAACTAAGTGGCATGCATAAAACATAACAAAATAGGCAAACAAAGTCCTATATGCAATATCTACCACAATACAACTCACAAAACACAATAACACAATCTTGAACCTAAGTCAAGTCATAAAAGAGCAATCTTGAACCTATTCAAGTAATAAATGAGCAATCTTGTAGAGAGAGAACATGTGACATGATGCAAGAGATGTTCTAACTACAAGTCATGTGAGCAAGTTGAAAACCCTAAGAGAATCATACTAGAACATACTAGATGATGAATGAATCATGCAAGAATGATGGGTTTTGATGTTTGGAGTAATAAAAAAGTGTTCTTGATACCTTGGCTTTGAAGACACTTAGAAGCTCTCAAAAGATGTAATTTTTGCTCTCTCAAACGAGCCAAGGCCAAACAAGATATATATATATATGAGATCCAATCAAAGTGAGGTCGTTTTGGAAAAAAACGCTTCAGATTCCGTCACTGGCGCTGGTGAGGTTGCGCTGGTCACCCGCGCACGTCACCAGCTCACAGCCCAAGCGCACAAATTGCGCTGGTCACCAGCGCACGCCACAGGCGCACGACCAGCGTCAAATCTCTGGGAGAGTTGCGCTGGTGAGGCTGCGCTGGTCACCGGCGCAAGTCACCAGCGCACAGCCAAAGCGCACAGCCAAAGCGCACAACTTGCGCTGGTCACCCGCGCAAGCCACAGGCGCATGACCAGCGACAATTCTCTGGGAGAGTTGCGCTGGTGAGGCTGCGCTGGTAACCCACGCCAGGGCACCAGCGCACACACAAAACTAGCTAAAACAAATTCAAAGAATGTGCAAGTGTGAAGGATGTGAAATACAACCAAACCAAGAAGTAAATATCACACATGCATGCTAGAGAGAGTGTGTGTGCAACTAAATCTCTTCAAAGAGAGTCAAGAACAAGATTATACCTTTCATGATGCTTTCGAAATCTACAATGAGGTCCTTAAGCATTTGAGGAGAAAAACTTCAATCCTAAGCTACCCTTACAAGATTGAACCCCATTGTGATTTTGTCAACGAAATAAGCCAATTAAAAAGTGAGGCACTTACAATACTTTTTACCACAAATTTAATACGAAATTATAAAAATATTATTCATCAAAAAGTAATTAAGTGTTGTATGAAATGACAAATATTATATTTCATATTAAAATTATTACATTAATAATTACACAAAATTATTACAATGTATAAAAAAATAATATTATATAAAAAATGTTTTAAAAAAAATATTGAAGCCCGTTAGGCTTGGCCCGTTAAGGCCTTAATAGGCCGGCCCACTAAGGGCCCGTTAAAGGCTTAACGGGCCGGCCCGTTAAGCGAAATGGGCCTAACGGGCCGGGCCGGCCCGTTTTGCCACCACTATGTAAATCCGATGACAACGCATTTTAATTTACAATATCCGCACATCGTGCGGGCTGTCAACTAGTTATAACTATTACTGATTTTGAATTTTAATTTGATTCCCCTTCTGAAACTCTCTCTCGTCTCTCTTAACACATATTAAGCATATCACTGTCTTCTAATTTCTCTGTTATCTACAAAGTAAAATCGCTCAAGTTTTTTCGATCCACAATTCTACATTATTCCACTTAAATACATTCCTAGCTAGCTAGGTACCGGCCACTTAATTAGTCAAAGCTTTATATATAAAGTTTTACAAATCTTTACAATCTATGTTTATTAACTTCAATTCATTTACGTTTAACTGTGAAATGAGAATATATAGGGTGTATGAAAGACTAACATCATTCGTGATTTGAAGTTCGATCGATATCATTCTTCAGAAAGTTTATATGGCAAGACCAAATTAGCCAGTAATTCTATAAATATATAGTTTGCATTGGCATGCAAAATTTGACTGATTTGGAGTGTAATCGTTGGATTTTATGTCGCGTAAGGCCGTAACATTGTCATTATTAATTGGCATGTGAACACTGTTTTTTATGAGCGTGTAAATATGGATTTTGTTAGCACATAAACACTGATTTTTTATCAAGTAAACATTGATTTGTAGCGTGTAAACATTATTTTGTAGATATGGATTTTGTTTGTGCGTAAACATTGGCGTTCTGTTAGCGCTTAAACATTGATTCTCATCGTGTAAACATCGATTTATTACTGGGCGTTCTGTTAGAAACTCAATGTTTACAGGTTACAAATCGATGTTTACGCGATGAGAATCAATGTTTGGTACTGATGTAGTTACATCTGTACGCACTGATGTGAACGGGACCGTATATATTTATATATATATATAACACCGGTGTACCCATACACCGTGTATGAATATTGTGTATGAAGGCATCGGAAAATATGTGAAATATAGGAAAATTTAAGAAAAAATAGTTATAGTGTTTGGAACATTCTCAAATTTGATTCATATGCCGATTTCACTGAGTTTATCATCCATGTAAAAATTTAGATTAAATTCATAAAAATCGATATGATTTAATTAAGGTTCGTATCGAAATTAAAATAAGGGATTCCTTAAGAAAGAATCGCTATATATATATTTGTTATACAAAATCCCAAAAAAAAAAAGAGTTTTTTAATATTAAATTAAAAAGTTGATTTATATCTATGTTCCTAAATGGATCCTTTTATGTTAAGTCCTTTAGAAGATGTATTGAAGATTATACAAAGGCTGATGGCTTGGAGGTTGAGCAGTTTAGGCAAGGGATTTGTCCCTCAAAGGTGGATATCTTTGTGTGGCAACTTCTAAGAGGCAGGATCATGGTCAAGGACTTGTTGTCGCATTTCAGAATGCTCGCTAACAACAATAACGTGTGTTCGTTGTGTAACTCGGGTAATGAGACTGTTGATCACCTGTTTTTGACCTGTTATTGGTCTTGGATTGTTTGGTCGACAAGAATGAGCTAGTGGGAGGTGAGCTGTTGTTCCAGCAGTTCCATTAAGGAGTGGTTCAGTGGTTGGCGTTTCCTTTGTCCTGACGCTAAGTTTGATAGAGCCTGGGCAACTCATTTTAGTACGGTTGTTTGGATAATTTGGGAGGCTAGGAACCAGGTCATTTTTAGAGGTAATTATGCGGTCACTGAGTATTATGTGGACTTAGTTAGATTACGGGTTGCCTGGTGGTTCAAACACCATGGTAAAGGGTCATCAGATCCAATCACTTTGATTATTAAGAATCTGAAGAATTGTTGCATTGATGCTAAATCTCTGAAGCCTTTCCAAAGCCAAGACTTGGTTGCCTCATTCTTTTGGGTCGCTTTTCTTCAATGTGGATGGGTCAGTTGGCATTGAGGATGGTTGTGTGGGGATTGGTGGGGTTCTGCACAATCCGAAAGGTGAAGTTCTGTGTTCATTCTCTGCTTTCATAGGGAACTCTGATGCCGTATCTGCAGAAGTGATGGCCATTCATAAGGCTTCCTCTTTATGTTTGTCAAATCCGTCTTTACTTCTGAGGAACATTCAGATTCTTAGTGATTCCAGTTTGGCGGTTGATTGGGTTAATGAGAAAGATTTTGGAAATCTCAAGCTTGTGAACATGATTTATGACATTCGTTCTATGCTCATAGCATTAGGAAACACTTCTGTCATCCATATTTCTAGAGATTCCAATGCCTATGCTGACAGTTTGGCCAAGAGGGGTCGCACTATGGATGGAGATTTGGTAGACTAGGGTGAGGTTTTCGTTGGTTCTTAACAAGGTCGTCACTGTTTGTGTTTGCTCTTTTTGTAGCCTTGGTTGTTAATTTCTTGTTTGGTCATTCCCCTGTTTTTTTCTTTGTTGGGGCTGTCTATGCTTTGTTTTTGTTTGTTTTTATGGTGCTCTGTTTTGGTTGCTGTGTTGTTGCTCTGGTTGCAGCCTATGTTCTTGCCTTTTGCTCCTGTGCCTTTTTTTTTTTGGGTGGTCTTGGTGTTTTCCTTTTCTAGGTTGTGTTGGTGTTGTTTGGTTTTGGTTTCCTTTGGCTTCCTTTCAGCTTTTGGCCTTAATAAATCTTGGCAGTTCAAAAGAAATAAAATGAAATAAAATAAAATAAAATAAAAAACTCTTTTTGAGGTCTTTTTTTTTTTAAAAAAAAAAACAAAGGATGACATATTGTCTCAACTACAAGGTCTATAAATTTTTCACCATATATATACCCCTTCAATTACAAATAATTTTTTAATTTTTTTAATTTTTTTATTAATTTTTTTATTTTTAAGTATCACAATCAAAAGCTCTTTTAGAAATATATACCTAATAACATATAATTGTTAAAAAAATTATCCAATAAAAGCTATACTAATAAAAATTAAAGATCTACTCATCCGAAGTTCTACTTGGAAAGCAATTTGAAACACACACTTGTGCACCATGAGTGGCACAAGGAAAGTGCAATAGAAGTATAGAACGACTAGGCCAATCATAAGTTGAAGTATTAACTTTCCCAGGACAATGATATATGTGAATAGCAGCATCATTGTGTGGCTGAGGTGGGTTATGCATTCATGATCAGGCTTGTTTTAAGTTTCTTTTTTTTTTTTTTTTTTCTTGGTTTCCTTGGTGTACATGTTTGGACTGCAACGGACTGCTTGTTGCCTGCGTGGTTTGATTGACTTGTTGCCTGTATAGTGCTGCCATCTTGTTGTGCAACTCCTTATTCATTGACTGCACCACAAAATCCAGTATCGAATTAACAACATATACAGTAAAAAAAATATAGTATCATAGTAAATGTGACTTGTTTGACATACTTGTGCAAGAAAAGCGTAATAGGGATCAGGCAAAGGAACTGAAGAATTGGTGTCCGTTGAGTCGGAATTTGGTTGATGAGGTGGCAAAGGACAAGTAGTTGCAATCATGGAAGGCAATAGAAAGGGAGATGGAACAAATGTGGGAGTGGTGGCCGAGACAAGCGGAGGATGGATTAATATAGATTGGGGTGCGCCACGACTAATAGCGGTGTTGATGTCAAGCACGCCCATGCCCATTCCCAGACCAAGTCCCATGCCCATTCGTGCAAGTAGAGACATGTGAAGTTGTTGCATTGCTAGAGGCATCATCATCTGGGGCATGTTCCTGCTCACACTCATCATTTGCACTTGTGCTTGAAGCTGCTTTAAGTAGTCAATCACCTCATCTAGCATTGATGCTTTATCTGTCTGCACAAGTGAAAATTCATTGAACGAACCTCCTTTTTCATAGAACAAAATTAAAGGCATTGATTAATACTAAGAAGCCATATATATATATCACATTAAATTTATATGTGATAACATTATATATATACGATCACATGCTACTCACGTACGATCACATGTAACAATGTTTCCGGTGCACCATAAATATGTATTCTATAGATTGTGCATATATATATATACACAATTTTTTTATTGTCAGTTCGACAAAAGATATATCAGTTTCTTGCATGTGAGCCATTAGATTTAAATACTTTGATTTGACTGCATGCACTTGTCAAAGCATCTTTTAAATACGATGGTCCACATATAAGGAACTAATATATTTTATATCAGTGATCTAACTGATAATAGAAAGACTATATATATAAATATAAATATATATATATATATCAGTGCTTTTCTCCTCAGTTAGTGATCACTGATATATATTTTGTCAGTTTCCTAAATATTAACCATTAAATTCAACTACTTTGATTCAGTCAACATTCACTTATACTTAATCAATGACTCACATGCAATGCACTTATATAAATATAAATATATATATAGTAACTTTCTGGTGTAAGATTTTTCGTGCTGAATTCCAAATAGCTACCGGTACCTATTGGATTAACACCGGTAGCTATTGAGGATTTTGTACGACAAATGCTGTACTTGAATATTTTCATATAAGCATGTGTGTGGGCCTGTGGTATATTACCTTACTTGCATTTGGGACTAGCTTTTGAAGTGCTTTCATCTTTTGGTTTATCCTATCTCTTCTCCTCTACAAGGCAAAATAAAATTAAAAGACTTTTCTAATTATCATGTCTCAAAATCACTTGAATTGTTGAGATTGAAATGGTTGTAATTAGTATCATAAAAAATATGTGAATAGATTTTACCCGCTCAGACTGATTATGAACAGCAGCAGCTCGTGTTCGTTTGGAAGAGTGTGATCGGCCTGTTTCAGCTCTGGTCTCACACCCTTGATCATCTTCATCAAGGGGTTTGGTAGGAGATTCATAGGAAACCCAAGTCATGATGGTTGTATCACTATCTCTACAAAATGTAGCAGTGGCACTAGCACTAGCACAACCACTTGTATCTGCTGGTCTAATGTGTTCAAACTTTGCTTCTTCTTCAGGTCGTGATCGTTTCTTGAGCATGATTGGTTGGTGAATATTGGAGGTGTTGTGGCCTGATGTGGCTTGATGTACTATGGACTCCAGTGTATCATTGGACCTTCCCCATATGGGCTTTGTCCTACCAAGCCCTAGCTGACCATTTTCCCATGTCAGTTCCTTTACTTGATCATCATTACACCACCTGAATTTCAACATGTTTTCAGTTAATTATCAGCTGCCGACTGTTTTAACCAAACAAACTGGCCTTGTTCACAAACATAATAAGCTAACACATAACATTTCAATAGTATAATTGGAGAAACCCTTTTCTTTTTTATTATATAGAAGATGATTGAAAAGATGATGAGTGGGTGAGAAATAATAATGGGTTCTTCTCCGAAAACTAAAGATTGATATATTTAAGAATTTGACAAATTAATGAGAATATTTACCAGGATTATATATAATAAATAAAACACAAAGATAACACTCATGAAACCAATAAAATGGGTTGGACGATTGTTGAGAAAATAAAATGGGTTTAATGAAAAAGTGACTCGTCTGTCTGAGGTCAAGTATTACAGTGCAGCTAGCTAAAAAGAATAGGAAAAATATACACAAACGGAGACTCAATACAAAATCTATATAAATGTACAACAAAGTGTCTTAAGTTTATTTTAGTGAAGCAATAACCAAGCTAGTAAACCAATAAGAATTTAAGGGGTTTTGAAAGCAGATCGAAAACATTGTATAAAGTCATGCATGAGGAGAAATATTGTATATAAGGCTAATTCATCATGTAGACGTTAGAAAACTTGACAAACAGTGAAGAAATAAATTATTAAAAGAAATGAGAGAATCGAATTGCATACATGGGATTTTGATGGATCTGGTTGTTGTTATTCACGTGAGAAGATGATCTGTTGTTACTCTCTCCTCCTTCGACCTGTTCTTGTCTTTGGTGCCTTAGATTCCAATTTGGTACTATACACTGACTCATTATGATACTGATGAATGTTGAAGGAAATAATTCTCTCTTTCAGTGAACAGAAGAAGAAGCCTTTAGGAGTTTTTGGAGGGATTTTATTTCATTCCTTTGTCATAGGGTCCCCTTTTTCACTGTCACAATCCGCTTTGATGGAGAGATTTGACACACAACATGTGCTGTCTAAAATTAAATTTCTCAGGCCCAATATGATATATATGTTCTCTCTCTTTTCATAGATAGCCATTGGATTAATGACAAGATTAAATTTAATCATTCTCACTAATTTTACTGCTTTCGTCCATATTTTTGTTTTCCGGATAAAAATGTCTTGGAATTAGTTTTAACTTGTATATTTGAAAACCGACATAAAAAGGAGCGAGAGATAGTAGATATTCAAGGAGTGAGACTCTCGGGGAGATCTAGCGAGAGAGCTGGGTAATATCCAAGGGAAATCTAAGGAATATCCAGAAATATCTAGAAAAGATTTGGGGATATTCAGGGACACCTAAGGGTATTTGGGAGTGCACTTAGTGATGACCTGGAGAGAGCTGTACGCTTAGGGTTTCGGCTCGATAAGGTTTAGTTTTAATTGTGGTTTGAGGTTAGAGAAAGAATATTAGCTTTGTAGTTGTAACAATTTTCAATATAATTATATTTTTTTTCTTGTCTTCTTGATGATCGTGGATTTTCCCTGTTTTGGGTTTTCCACATAAAATCTTATGTTGTGTAATTGGATTCTCTCATCTTATTTTCTTGTTAGTACACATTATTTATTTGTGGTGTATATTAGGCGGTGTTTCCATGTTACTTTTCCCAACATCAACATCATATTCAAATTATTAAAACCGATGAGAGAGAAAACCTAAAGGAGAAGGATAAAAGAAGGTAATTAAAAGTAAAGGGTAGTTAAGGTAAAAAAACATAATTTATAGGGATATTTCTGTCAACTCAATAACAAAAGTTTACAAATTCAATTAACTTATTAAGACTAGCTAAAAGTGAATATTCACATAAATTTAAGGCTAAAGCACGGAATTAACTCTTTCAGCTATGATCAAGGATTTTGATCCTTTGTTGAGTTGATATTTATCTTGACCTTGAAGATAATACTCTGTATTTAAATGTAATGAAAGTTAAATAAATAAAATAATTAAATTTCATGTAATTAGATCTGTTTAGGTTAAGACAAAAATCAGAATAGTAGAGGATTCAAATTCATGATAAAGACCCTTAAATTCAAGATTTTAAAAAACGTTGCTATTGAAAAAACTTTTAAAGAGATCTGGATCTCTTCGAACAAACAATCCAAATAATTTACAAAAATCTAGGGACTAAATTCATAATCTCTCTAATTAATAATAATAGTACATAAATAATTGTGAAAGGTATTGGCCTAGAATTAGAAGCCCTACAAAGGGTCAAAACCATAAATAACCCTAATATTAAGGGAGTATTCAAAAAAGTTATTTGTCAATAACTTATCTTTTTTATCTAAAAGAAATAATTTAGATAAAACTGCTCTCAAGGCAAATAGGATTTGTAAAAGAGAGGAAAAGGTTTATTATTATTATTATTATTCTTTTTCATCAGTCTAATAGAACTCCATCAAAAATTTTTGTTTTTGTTTTTTTTTTTTTTTTTAAGATCTCAATTTTGAGCATTTTATGATAGTCAGCTCGCAAAAAAAAAAAAAAAAAAATTATATATTTGTTTTTATGGAAATTTTACACGTTAAAATCAGCATGTAAATTTTTTTATATATTGTTTTTTTAAGTAAAAAAAATATTAAATCAAAAATAAACTTTACACGCTACATTTTAGCATGTTAAAAAAAAAAAAAAAAAACTGTACCCACTCTATAGGAACCTAGGGTTACAAATTGCACAGCGGAAGGGTTTTAAAATTTTTTAATGCAATTATAAACTAACTCATTTGTTTAGTAATAATTAAATGCAATAAGAAGGAGATGAAATTAATTCATACCAACGTTTGCAGACTCCTTCTTTCTTTTCGATCTGCTTCCTGATTTGAACCATAAGATCTTCTTGGCTATCTGTAAAGAATTTGTTAGCCCATCATTTTCAAGCCCAATGATAAGATGGGTTGTAGCCAAAAGAAGCCCAAGTGACCAAATGCTCCCTATCAGCCCAATGTCAATACGCTGCCGTTTCACTAACCTAATTTGATCACTTGAAGAGCTGAGTCAGGATTTCCGCTTGAGGTGGCACGCTGTGATTGGCTCTTCCTAGCTGATATGTACCTTATCTCTAAAGAGCTATATATACGAAGAGATGATGAGAGAGAAAGCAACTTTTCACTTTCTGATTTTTTAGGTCTTCTCTCTCTAGTTTACAGATTCTTTTTTCTCTCTAAAGTGTTCTTTGTGTTCTTGGTATTCATCTTGAATATCTAGTTTCTTTGCTTTGTATTTGCGAGAGAGTTAGAAGAGAAAAAGATTGATTTGTATGTTGTGATTCTTCTGATACTACTTTTGTGTATTTCTAGTTGTTATCAGAAAAGAGTTTGAGAGGCTAGGGTTTCGTAGGTTGAGCGTTTGTTGTTGTTGGGCTTCTGGGCTCCTTTTGATGGTTGATCTTGAATAGATTTGTGTAGTTCAAGGCTGTAAAGACACCATATAGTTATAGAGTCTATTCTGAGTGGCTCAAAGTGGATGTAGGCCTATTCTTGGCCGAACCACTATAGATCTTGTGTCATTTACATTACTGCACACCTTATACTGCTTTATACCATTAGATCTTGCATGTATAGGTGATATCCTCTCTGTAGTCCTTTTAGATATGCATGAATAACTTAGATCTGGAAGTATATGCCTAAATCTGAATGTTTATAGGCTTAGCTTTAATCAGTTGTTAATTCTTTGCATATCTGGTAATATTAAAAACTTAGTTATGTTACTAGAAAATATAATCAGTTGTATCTCTGTAGTAAGTAAATCTTGTTGAGCAATTTAGAGATATAAAAAATTGTTAAATAGGAATTATACTTGCTGTAATTTCCTAACACTATCACCAGGGATTGATAACGGCATGTAGGCACGTCACGGTACTCAAAAACAAGGAGGATGAAGAGACACACGAAAAAAACCCTTTGCTTTTTGTGTATAGAATGCAGCCAGCCTAAAAAAATAATAAGAACAATTTCTTCTTTTTCTTTCTTGGCAGCCGCACCTCTGTTATTTTTCTTTTTGTGTATTTCGTTCATCTACACCACTTGTCTCTTTAAAAAAAACATATATCATATATATATTTTTAAAATAAACTAATTAATTAAAACTTTTAAGATATCTAATATCTTTAAAGATATTAATTAATATTAATTTATTTGATTTGATTTTGAATTCAAACTCTTTTAAATTCAAATTTAAATATTTAATTTAATGAAAATAAAATAATAAAATAATCTTATATTCATTCAAAATTAAATATCAATCAACACCCTCCATCTAATGATTAATTACACAATTAAATAATCTAATTATTTAATTAACATAACCATTAATATTCATTAATTAAACAATCTCATTATTCAATTAATTCCCGAATAGACACGTGTCACTTTCGTAACACAATTAATTAGACAATCCAATTAATTAACCGTGACCTTTGTTTCCTTAATCAATCGGGCTAGCAAGGGGACCTTATGGACCCACAGTATTTTGAGCTCCAGTAATCCTTAAAATAATTAATTAAACGCTTTAATTAATATTTCATAATTATTAACTTTGGTGTTATTCCACTTAAAACCCGAAGCTGCACTCTCTCAACTGTAGACGTTTCTACATAAACCAATAACTCTTGGTGTCCATCGATATAGCTATTACATATGGTATGATTCTCCACAAGTAGTTCATAATTAGGGCTGGATCATAATGTCCGTTATACCCCTCTAATTGTTAGGATTATGCTCAATAGCAAGAGTGTAATGTTGTACTTGACAATATTTTCATATTAATAAAGTGATTTCTGTTTTGTTAACAAAATCTTATAGCATTTATTATTATAATTGTCAAAGTAAATAATCATAAGGTCAAAAGACTATGAGAAAAGAAGAATTGTTCGTACATCTGGATATGTATGAGGTAGACATAATTCTTTAGTTAGTCTTGAATAACGTTCACAACTTAAGTTAAAGGTTGGGCACCTTTATCTTGTTAAAGTTGTAGAATTCTTTTACTAGCATTTGAGTGGGATCAAATGCGTTGTGATGAGTCTAAAACCATCGAATGGTCTTCGAGTAAAAGAATCTAGTGCACTGGGTGCATTGAACTGGATCACAATGAAATACTTTTTTCTAGAACCGTCAATAGATAAAAGTCTTTTCATTATCAGGACAATCGGAGAGTCTATCTTAATCCTGACATAAATGATGGACTTATGGTTGCAAGTGCTATCATTTAAGCTATCATTTGAGCTATCAATGAGTACGATTATATAGCATAGTCTATCCTTGATAGTTTGGTGGTATTCATTTGTTAATCGATAGAGGACTTCATTTATAGATATGGACATCGTGGCTCCATTTATTAAATGTGAGTAGAATATCATCATATGGATGCTTTGTGGTTTTGGATATTAAATCTTAACGTTGAGTTTTCAATAGTGTCTATTGAAAGATGACTTCTGGACAAGTCATAATATATACCCAAGTTCAAAGTGTGGTCATATGAGTAAATATGATATCTTGGAGAGCTATAGGCGGTCTATGAGCTTTTGGTGATTACTGATATTCTTCACGAGGATTCACTATCTCCTATATGATTGTCTAGGGTATGAATGAGAATCGTTAACTTATTCCATCTTTATTTTAAGAGTGCAATTTTAGTTCTTTAGTGGAATGAACTAAAATTAATAGATTAAACCTAAGTGAATCATTTGTTGATTGCGATTGGGTTATATCTATTGGAGCTTAAATTTAGATAGGCCCGCCAAGATCCCCCAATCCGCACGAACTTGCATGAATCATTTGATATATTCTACCGGACTATTTGTGGGTCCAGTTAGAATTGTATTTAATATATTAAGAATATAATTTGCACATTATTTATCTAATGGGCCGTTTAATTATATTAATATATTAATGAAAGGCATGTGGGCTTGTTTCTTTTAGTAAGAATGAGTCTAGTTCACATGTTGGCTTTTTATTAAAGTCCAAATGGATTAAATAAAATATGAAAACAATATGTAGGCCCAAGTTTTTGTCATGGGCGGCAATGGCTATTTTTTAGCCCATTATATTGAAAATGGAAATTAATTAATATGTTAATTAATTATTTAATTAAAAATCAAATTTTTTTCTGATTAGGAAATATGTTTCCTAGTAATATACTACTATTAGTATTATATTAAATATAAAAGACTTTATTTGTTTAGTCAAATTAGGAAGTCTTTTATATAGTCACAAATACACTAAAGAGTTGGATTAGGGTTTGAATTCTAAGAAGTCTTTTGTGGAAACACAAATCCTATTTGGAAAAGGACTTTGGTGATCACCTTGTTGGACAAGGTAAGAATTCGGCCACCTTAAATAAACGAGGGAAAAAATTCGGTCCCTATATATGACTAGGGATGATTTTCGGCCAGACCTAGTTTTTTCCTTGAAGAATTAATTTTCTTTTGCAAAAGTGGAAAATTAAAAATCCTACTCTTAGAATAGTGAGAATTTCGGCCAAGAGGGTTTTGTGAGAAAAGATTTGTTCTAATTTCGATAGTGCACTAGTGATCTTAACATTAAGAGATCTTGTGCACAATTTCGAATAAGGTTCACGCAAATTTCAATCTTACGATTGTGAATTCAAAAGTGACCGGAACATTCTTAGCAACCTTTTGGAGATTGTAGTGACTAACAGAATCAGAACAGGACACCTGGTGCCACAGATTCAATTGAGATAATGCATTTTTGTATGAGATAAGGGAAGTGTTAACCGCCAAAATTGGCGAGGGACCAAATAAGAATTTTCCACCTCAACACAAGAAGCAGGTGCGAACACAATCCAGATACCTCGACAGAGTGGAACCCGATTGGCCCAGGTATGAACCCCTTTCAGCGGGATCCACCCCGTCAGCGTCTTAAAGGACCAAGCCTGGTTATGATCGGGCACCCTAGGGACCCCGCATCGTCCCATCAACACTACACCCTAGGGACCCCGCAACACCTCGACACAGCTTCCTCCCCGCAGCACCTCGACACGGAGTTCTACTGATCATCTCATTACAAGTCAGCCACATATCCCCCTACTACCGTCAGTAGGATGCTTATTAAATGTAGGCAGCCCGCTAAAGCAGAAGAGCACCAGGAAGCCGGACCCTAACACCAAGAACTAAAAGCTCCACGAAAGATCCAGTAAAATGTCGCCGTATAAAGGAGGTACAATTCTTCCCGCCAGAGAGTCCTAATTTGAGTAGAACAGTATAGTAAGAATCCAACTAGGAAGGTAAGTGATTGACTCCACCTAGGAAGGAAAGATTGGATTCAGCGCAATAAAGCTCCGAAGTTATCTCCTAAGAAAGGGAGGATCCTGCATTGGCCAAACCCTAAATCGAGATTTTAGGAGTGCCTGGCAAGAAAAACACCTATATATACGAAACAGTTTCTTTAGAAAAGGGGACCACTTATTGACAGGCACATATCTTCCACCATTATCATCTCCATCGCCGGGACTATGATCCGTATTCCATGGTAACCAAAAATCAGAAAGTAGTTTATATATTGTAAAGAAGAGAGACTATCCAGGAAAGCTTATTGATTGACCAGTTTGATATACATCATTATTTAGCCCCGGCTTTGTTAGGGACTTACTCGGTATCGAACTACTTGATACCCCTCTGACCAGGGTCAATCTTGATCTTGGTCCCTTTAAAGTTGTTATTTGGAATCCCATCTCAATAACGATTTTCAGGTAACACTTTTGACGCCGTCTGTGGGAAAAAACCATTATCCCAACCATCATTCAAAAAGCGAATTTTTTTTTCATCTGAAAAATATCCAAAATGAGACTACGATCCTCCCAAGGTCACCCGGAGCCGTCAGGACTTCAGTCCCTTGCTTCCACTGAAAGAGCCCAGAGGCGGGGTAAAGGCGCTAGGAACGAGAATCCTCCGCCGGTACCTCCATCGGTTGTAGGCCCAGTCCCTCAAGACCCCGTTAGGGAGGAAGCCAATCGGGATGTCTTAGAACAGCACGCCGCAGCCTACGTAGAAGCAATCCGACTCCGGATGATAGCCCAGGGGATTCCCTTTGAAGCCGTCGGGATCCCAGGGGATGCTGGCCCAAGTGCCAGGGCGCCTGTTTTTGATCGATTGGGCCCGCCCCTCTTAGTCCGACAGGCAGAGCTCAGACCCAGGCTAGTGAAGTCCGCGATCGAGGTTCCTCCAAGGAAGGTCCAGTCTCCACCAAAACCAAGAGCCAAGGAGAGGGATCTGCATCCTGATTCAGAGGGAAGCGCCAAATCCCGAAAGAGTACCAGAGAAAAACGTCAAAGAGCAAAGCGAAAAGAGGTCATCCTGGATTCAGATTCATCAGATGAGGAAATTTCAGCAGCCCGGTCTGGAACCAAAAAGTCTCAACGCCTGGAGGATCAAATGATGAAAATGGCAAAGGAATTGGAGCAGTTGAAGAAGGGAAAGCATCAAGGGAGTCAGAAAAACCCCTTGGGAGAGATGAACGCACCATTTTCTAAAAGGGTGAGAGAAGCAGGATTGCCCCCCAAATTCAGGATGCCTTCAGAAAAGTATTCTGGAACCGAGGATCCTGTCAGCCACCTAGAAAGTTTCGTCCACCAGATGGAAGTTCAGAGTGCAACCAGGACTGCCATGTGCAGGATGTTCCCCTCAACCCTGACAGACTGTGCCAAGACATGGTTTAGAAAATTACCACCAGGTAGTGTTGATTCTTTCTCCAAACTTACCAAAGCTTTCTGTGCACAGTTTCAGGGAATCAAACCCCGTCCCAAGGATCCTATCCTGCTGCAGTATGTAGTTCAAGAGCGGGGTGAAACTCTGAGATCCTACGTGGAGAAATTCCACAAAGAGGTCGTCCAGATGGGAGTGTTCAACGAGAAGGAAACTTTAGCCAATTTCCGGAGGAATTTGTGGGCAGGCAGGTTATTCCGGTCTTTTGCCAAGCATCCTCCTGAGACGTACCAGGAAGCCTATAATCGGGCACTGGAACAAGTGGACATCGAGGAGCAACTCCGGATCAAAATTGAACACGATGAAGCCCGGTTAGCACCGCGCCCAAGAAGGAAGCTCCGAAGTCTGCACCAACTAGGAAATTTTAGAATCTGCCCCCAAATCGGTCTACTTACAGGCCGCCTCCAATTCCTCCGTACCAGGATAGATACCCAGTAAGGAGATCCCCTCCCAGAGAGCCTCCCATGAAGGAGGTATCCAGAATAGCAAGAGAGGAAGAGGGGTATAATCACTACACCCCCCTAAATGCTTCACGGGAAACTATCTATCTCGCTATTCGGGATAAGGGCCTACTCAGAAAGCCAGTCCCTATGAAAGTCCCTGTGGACAGGAGGAACCAATATAAATATTGCGACTTCCATGAAGATGTGGGACATAACTCCTCAGAATGCTACAGTCTCCGCAATCAGATAGAAGCACTGGTTAGAGGAGGACTTCTGACTGAATTCCTACAGCAGGTACGAGACAGCATCAAAGAAGGAAAGCAGGTTCAAAGTGGGATGCAGGAAGCAGCAGAAAGAAGGAGAGAGGGAGAGAAGGATTTAATGCAGCAGATCCAAGTGATCCACACAATCAGTGGAGGCCCCACTCTAGCAGGAACCTCCAACAATTCGAGAAAAAACCACGCAAGGAAGATTCCTAGACTCAACGTTGAACATGAGTTGCTAAAGGTCAATGGAGGACCCCGAGACTTATCCCGTTCCACCAAAATCATCTTCACGGAGGAGGATGTTTACAATACAGAGCAGCCACATGATGATCCCATGGTCATAACAGTACAGATCGCTAACTGCTTAGTGCACCGCGTCTTGATCGATACGGGAAGCAGCGTGGATATCTTGTTCAAAGGAGCACATGAGCAGCTCAACTTGAAGAATTCTTGCTTCAACAGCTGTACCTCTCTACTATACGGATTCACAGGGGACTCCGTAATGCCGATGGGAACGAAGATACTACCAGTGATAGTGGGGGAGGCTCCTCTTCAACAGAACATAATGACGGAGTTTATTGTAGTAGACACCCTGTCGGCATATAATGCAATCTTAGGAAGGCCTTTCCTGTCAGGGATTAGGGGAGTGCTGTCTAGCTACCACAACGTGTTGAAGTTTCCAGTAGGATCAGGAGTAGGAGAGGTAAGGGGAGACCAGCAGGCAGCCCACAACTGCTATGCGGTGTCAACCAACCCCGCTGCGTTGGCTAAGCAATGCGCATCGGTGGCCAGCTACCCGGGTCCGGGAACGGCAAAGCGGGATGATCATGTTTTAGAGGAAGAGGAGATACCGGACATAGTCGTAGAGGAATCAGAAGAAGAAGAGTGTGGTTGGAGTAGCGGGTATCCATCGGAGCAGCTGGAGGAGATTCAGATCCGGTGCGAAGATCCGACAAAGACAGTAAAAGTGGGAGAAAGTCTGGACCCGGGAGTGAAGGAGGATTTGATAGAGCTCCTCAGGGAATATAATGACATCTTTGCTTGGAGCCATGAGGATATGCCCGGCATTCCACTCAGTCTGGCGACCCATAGGTTGGCAGTGGATGCAACTTTCAAACCAATAAAACAAAAGAGAAGGCACTTCAATGCTGAACGCAATGCCGCAGTTCAGGAAGAGGTTGACAAGCTCCTGAAGGCCGAATTCATCAGGGAATCCCGGTACCCCGACTGGATCGCCAATGTGGTGATGGTAACTAAGTCTAACGGGAAGTGGCGAATGTGTGTGGATTACACTGATCTCAATCGGGCCTGCCCCAAAGATAGCTTCCCCCTGCCTAAAATAGACCAGCTTATTGATTCCACTGCGGGAAATAAGCTTCTGAGCTTCATGGATGCTTTCTCAGGGTACAATCAGATCATGATGCATCCGTCAGACCAAGACAAAACCAGCTTCATCACCGGGCAAGGCCTCTACTGTTATAAGGTAATGCCTTTCGGACTTAAAAATGCAGGTGCCACCTATCAGCGTATGGTGAATAAACTATTCAAAGAGCAGATAGGGAAGTCCATGGAGGTGTACGTAGATGACATGATCACCAAATCTCTAGAAGAGAGGCAGCATGCAGGGGACTTACGTCAGACCTTTCAGGTGATAAGGCAGAACCAGATGAGGCTGAACCCCGCTAAGTGCGCATTCGGGGTGGCAGCAGGCAAATTCTTGGGATTCATGGTGCATGAAAGGGGAATTGAGGCAAATCCAGAGAAGATCAAAGCCATTTTGGATCTCGAGTCTCCTACAAACCTCAAGCAGGCACAAGGATTAACTGGGCGGATAGCGGCCTTGAACCGGTTCATATCCCGCTCCACAGACAAATGTCTCCCCTTTTTCAAAGTCATCAAGCAGGGGAAAAAGATGAAGTGGGATGAGCAGAGCGAGCAGGCTTTTCAAGCTCTAAAGGGATACCTGTCAAGCCCGCCGCTATTGGTAAAACCGATCCCAGGTGAGGAGCTCCTGCTTTACCTAGCAGTCTCCGAAGCAGCTACTAGTGGAGCCTTAGTAAAGGAATGTAGTGATGGAGTGCAAAGGCATATATATTATGTAAGCCGGGCTTTTGCGAAGTCCGAGAAGAATTATACCATACTGGAGAAGCTCGCCTACGCTTTGGTGACCACATCCAGAAAGCTCCGGCCTTATTTTCAAGCTCACACCATCGCAGTGGTCACAGATCAGCCATTGAGACAATTCCTCCAGAGGCCAGATGTGTCAGGCAGACTGGTCCTGTGGGCTCTCGAACTCACACAGTTCGACATCAAATACAGAGCAAGAACTACGATTAAAGCTCAAGCCCTGGCAGATTTCATAGTAGAATTTAGCCCGATCCTGAACCCGGGTGAGTCAGTAGACCCCAACCCGAGTCAAACCCCTCTGGGATGGCCTGAGAACAATTAGGTATGGATACTTTACACGGACGGAGCTTCAAACCAGGCAGGATGCGGAGCTGGGATCGTCCTTATCGACCCCGTCGGAGTCGAGGTAAGTCACTGTTTCAGGTTTGAATTCAGAGCCACCAACAACGAAGCGGAGTATGAAGCTCTGTTAGCGGGAATGAGAGTAGCTGGAGCTCTAGAGGCCGAGTACCTTCAGATTAAGAATGATTCTCAATTAGTGGTCAACCAGGTAACAGGGTTGTACCAAGCAAAGGGTGACAACATGGTGGCCTATCTAGCTAAAGTCCAGGAGATTACGAAAAAATTCAAGGGTGTAAGAATAGAACAAGTACCTAGGGAGAAGAATCACCGCGCTGATGTTCTAGCTAAGATTGCCACTGGAGAGGGACATGCGTTACCAAAAGGGGTACCCCTCCAAGTGATTTCTTCCTCCAGCATAGCTAAAGAGGTAGGAGTCCTTCCTGTGAACCGCCTCCCGTGTTGGATGGATCCGATAGCAGACTATCTCCAAAGTGGCATTCTCCCTGTAGACCAGGATCAGGCCCGCCGGCTCAAGAGGACAGCGACCCGGTACTGTTTGGTAGAAGGATACCTATACCGCAAAGGGAAGTCTCTTCCCCTACTTAGATGTCTCCATCCCGATGACCCGCGTTGGGCGCTCAACGAGGTTCACTCAGGGGACTGTGGCAACCACGTGTCAGGAGAAACTTTGGCTTACCAAGTAATCAGGATGGGTTACTATTGGCCGACTATACACCAGGATGCAAAACAGTTCGCACGATCTTGCGAGGCTTGTCAAAAAACAGCAAACCTCCATCATCTCCCACCAGAGAGGCTCTCTTCGATCAGTACTCCCTACCCCTTTGCCATCTGGGGGCTAGACCTGATCGGGCCACTTCCCACTGCACCCGGCCAGGCCAAGCCAAGCATGCAGTAGTGGCGATAGATTACTTTACTCGGTGGGTAGAAGCCAAGGCTCTTACTCGGATAACTGAAGAAAAGACTACAAACTTTGTCAAGGAGCACATTGTCTGCCGATTTGGCACCCCGATGGCCATCATAACTGATTTGGAAAAGCAGTTCGATAATGCCAACTTCAGGGAATTCTGTGAAGACCGAAAGATCAATCTCCGTTTTGCTTCGGTAGCTCATCCTCAAACCAATGGGTTGGTGGAAGCTACTAACAAGACCATCAAGAAGCTCCTGAAGAAAAAGCTCCAACAGAAGAAAGGATTATGGGTGGCAGAGTTACCCCATGTACTATGGGCCTACAGAACAACTAGGCGGACAGCCACAGGGGAGACCCCCTATTCCCTAGTATTCAGGGCGGAAGCAGTCTTGCCCATCGAGCATAAGCTCATTTCTTTCCGGGTCCAAAATTATGAACCGAAAGATAACGAGGCTAAATTGAGAGCTAGCCTAGACTTACTAGAAGAAAAGCGAAACCGGGTGGCGGAGAAGGTGGCAATATACCAGAGCAAGATAGCCCGACATTTCAACAAGAAGGTGAAGGTCCGAAGCTTCAAGGAAGGAGACTTGGTTCTCAGAAAGGTGACCCAGAACACAAGAAGAAGGTCCGATGGAGTACTAGCCCCAAACTGGGAAGGGCCATATCTGGTTAAGACATCACTCCGGGGTGGTGCGTACAAGCTGGTAGACATGGAAGGATACCCAGTAGACCACACATGGAATGCTGATCATCTCCGAAAATTCTACCCCTAGAAATCTTGTTCGTATCAAGGGGAATCTAACACCCCGATTTCGTGTCTGTACCGTTGAGGAAATTCAATAAAGCAGCTCTTTCTCCTATCTGACTCTCTTGTGTCTATTGCATGATGTCTCCTACTAGATCCTTCAACGCCTCTCACTAAATATACTTAATTCACCATTGCTAAAGCGCCTTGAGACTTAGTAAGTTGCATAGCGTTCCTGATACCTTGGGCCGGGACCATCCCACCAAGAGGATCTCCATTACTAAAGCGCCTCAAGACCAGGAAATAGCCTAAAGGCGTTCCTGCTGCCTTGGTTGGGGAATACCCTCCTCCAAGAAGCCTGGTGCTAAAGTGGCCTTAGTTGCCTACCAGGACGGATTACAGTAAGAATCGGGCTGCCTCAGGGCACTTGGTTTCTTACTTCGCCTCAAGACCAGGAAATAGCCTAAAGGTGCTCCTGCTGCCTTGGTCTGGGAATACCCTCCTCCAAGAAGCCTGGTGCTAAAGTGGCCTTAGTTGCCTACCAGGACAGATTACAGTAAGAATCGGGCTGCCTCAGGGCACTTGGTTTCTTACTTCGCCTCAAGACCAGGAAATAGCCTAAAGGCGCTCCTGCTGCCTTGGTCGGGGAATACCCTCCTCCAAGAAGCCTGGTGCTAAAGTGGCCTTAGTTGCCTACCAGGACAGATTACAATAAGAATCGGGCTGCCTCAGGGCACTTGGTTTCTTACTTCGCCTCAAGACCAGGAAATAGCCTAAAGGCGCTCCTGCTGCCTTGGTCGGGGAATACCCTCCTCCAAGAAGCCTGGTGCTAAAGTGGCCTTAGTTGCCTACCAGGACAGATTACAGTAAGAATCGGGCTGCCTCAGGGCACTTGGTTTCTTACTTCGCCTCAAGACCAGGAAATAGCCTAAAGGCGCTCCTGCTGCCTTGGTCGGGGAATACCCTCCTCCAAGAAGCCTGGTGCTAAAGTGGTCTTAGTTGCCTACCAGGACAGATTACAATAAGAATCGGGCTGCCTCAGGGCACTTGGTTTCTTATTTCGCCTCAAGACCAGGAAATAGCCTAAAGGCGCTCCTGCTGCCTTGGTCGGGGAATACCCTCCTCCAAGAAGCCTGGTGCTAAAGTGGCCCTAGTTGCCTACCAGGACGGGTCAACACTAACATCAAGGTTACTTATCGAGATGCTTCGCCCTTTATTTCCCCACTTACAACCCCGACAGAGGGCCGACAGTCAGGAAAAAACCTAGAAGTTTACCGTCAGCAAGTCAAATTGTTCGTAAGTAGCAGATGTCATCGGCTGATTACTTTGCATTTTATACTGTTGGGAGTTCGGTTAAAGGGAGATGTGATCTGACCCCGTTGATTCTTACAATTACGGGATATAAACATCATGTGTCTTATCTTTACTACCTATCGGGGTCCAGTCATCCCCCTATTTACTCATCGGGGTTCCAGGTATCAACAAAATTATATGCTATGGAAATATGCTATGAAAAGTTCCTGAGTACAAAAGCAAGAACACAAAGTACGAAGCAGATAATGAAAAACAGTTATATTAACAGTAAGGGTGCCCAATTCCCATTCAGGCTACAAGTTGTATTTATACAACAGGGTGCCCAATTCCCCATGCGGGCTACAAAAACTTTAATAAGAAAGGAGGCCAGGCTAGCCTTCTTTTTCCTCCTCTGGATGCTCTCCTTGGCCAGCTGCCCCTCCTCCCAAAGGCTCAGCTGCTGCATCAGTTCGAACCGCCCCCTCCACAGCAGAAGACCCAGACTGGATCCCTTCAACCACAGGGACCTCGGATCTAGCTGGCCCATCATCTTCCTCCACAATGACTACTCCCGTAGCAGACTCGGGGTCCGCCACCTGTTCTTCGATAATAGGGGGGTCTAGAGTAGCACCCTCACTACCATCGAGTAGGACCTCAGCCGCCGCGTTAGCTCCTTGACCCGGATGAACTACCTCATGTGGAGGGGCTTCTGTTTCTTGGTCCCCTCCTGCTAGCTGGGCAGCCTTTGTCATGATTTGCTCCCGATCCCAGTTCAGAGCTGCCTCGAGGTCGAAGGGAGGAGGCAAAGCTGTGGCTACCTCGTAGCAGGCTGTAAAGTAGCCATCTTCGAATGAAGGCCCTTGCTGAGCTTCCAAGCCGGCTATGGTCTTCCGCAGGAGTTGATTCTCTCTTTGTAGCAGCATCTTCTCTCGTTTCACGCACTCCCTTTCTTCCCGGCGGCGTAGAGACCGGACTGTCTCAGTGTCCAGGCTGCGTTCCGCACGCCTAAGAGCCACCAAGGCCTCCTGCCTCCCTTCTTCAGCGTTTTTTGCGTCTTGCAGCAGGGGAGCCACGCTCTGTTGGGTTTGGACTAGTTCCTGCTGGGTATCCTCCAGCCTCGCTTGGAGACTAATATGAGCCTCCCTCAATGTCAGCAGCTGCCTCTCCATGGCCATGGCAAACTTGAAGCCCTGCAAGAAGAAAGAAAGTTAATATTTGGCCAGAAGAAGAAAAGAAATAGCGGGAAGGAAGTAGAAGTTCACCTCGGCCAGAACCGATGCCCCCTTGGTGACCAAGATGTCAGTAGGAAGCTTGGCCATATCCACCAAACTTCCACCAGGGCACGAGTCCGCGAATCGGGATACCACCTCGTCAAAGGTAACACCCCTTGACCCCGATCCAGAAGCAACAGCAGCAGCAGCAGCAGGGATGTGGATAGCTGCTTCTTCCACCAGAATGCGCGCAGGGTCCTCAGGGAAAGTTATAGTAGGAGGAGGAGCAGGGGAAGTCTTTGCTACAGGGGCGGCCTTCTTCTGTGCCGACCTCCCAGAGCCTCGGGCCTTAGCCGCCCTAGCCAACATCGCCGAAATCTTTGAACGCGATGGAGGAGTAGAGGGAAGGGGAGTCTTGGTCTTAGACCTCGCTGGAGCAGGAGCAGGCGTTTTCGAGGGAGCAGAAAGGGGGTTGGGGTCGATTCCCACTCGGATGGACCCCGACGCAGTCTTGGCAGCAGGGGTAGGAGAAGGAACATGGGAGGGAGGTGCTGACAGAGTTATTCCTCCTGCCCCAGTAGAAGAAGGAGATCCTGCTAGCACCGGAGCAGCAGACACTGCAAGAAGGAAAGATACTCAATAAGAAAGAAAACAAAGAAAATATGTAAGTAAAAAAGTAAACGAGTAAGGAACAGTCAACTCACCGGGAAGAGAAAGGGATATCTTCAAGTACCGCTCCACGCAGGCTCCCTCAAAGGGATCAAGAGTGGGATTTTGCATATTAGTATACCCCCTCTTCATGATCCTCGTAAGGATTTCCCGGGATTCAGGAGCGAGCATCCCCTTCGCCCATTTATCCCGCACTGTGAACTGAGTAGGGACGGGGTATTCATATCCCCCAATAAAGGCTGTGCACCCCCACTCGCCTTCCACCACTATCCATTCTTCCTTCCAGGGCGCGGCATACTTCACGTTTGCTCCTGGGACGATGAACCTCATGTCGTTGTTTGCCCTAAGGTAAAACTGACCTCGGGGCACCATACTGGCGATGTTGAAGAGGTAACGGAGTTCATCTAATCCCGGCTCTCGCTCGATGCGATCCTTCTCGCACTGCTCCTTCCAGAGCACCAGAAACCCCGTCAGGTGTTTCCAGAACCCCGGTGAAATCTGTAAGGGGGCTAACTCCAGCGCGACAAGAGCCCGGCGTAGCGTGGGGTGTAGGGGCAGTCGAACATCGCATTCGAAGGCCGCCTTGTGGATCAAAAGATGATCTTGAGGCGGGGTATAGACATCAAATCCTCGGTGAGGAAGAGAGAGGATGATGTTATCCGGGATCATATACTCCTCCCTTAGCTTTGCCAAAGTATCCTGGGTGCAGACAGAGTCGGGGACTATCCTCCCGTCATGAAAAAGGGCGAAGGAGCCGGCTTGGACCCCGACTAGAGAAACCCTCTCGTCGTTGCCTCCGTCACCATCACCAGACTTAGCGGCGCCCACTTCATCACCGATCAAGACCGGGTCTTCGGGTCGATTGTGGAAACCCAACCCAACTCGCGGGTTTCGAGCGGAGCGACGGCGTTGAGCTAGCGGGGTGTCACTATCCTCCTCTCGATCCCATTTCTTCCTCTCCGAGGTTGGGGAATCTACCACCGCGTCGGCCGCCTCCATACTGAAGAGGGCGTCGATGCTATCGGACTGGGGAGGCGAAGCAAGTTCAGGTCGAATAGGATTCGCCGCTGTAGAAGGGTTTTGTTTGGCAGCGATTACTTCAGAAGTAGGGATTCGTGAAGGAGAAGCCATTGAAGGAAGGGAGAGTGAAGGAAAGATCTTCGAAAGATTGCAGAGAGAAAGAAAAAAGAAGCAGGATTTTTTCGGTTACAATTTTTTGAAAGTTTGAGAGAAAGTAAGTAATCACCAGTGGAGCCGGTCTATTTATAGAAGAGGGATGTCGGTTACGCACTAGGAAACCAGAATTGGTGACCGGAAGAATGGGTTGAAGCGTTTTCCGCAATTAATCGCGCCAAAACGGCTCTTTTTGAAAACGAGGAACCCAATCAGCAGTCGACACACAATCAGTTATAACGGAAGAAATAAAGGTTTCCTCCTCCAAAGTGGAAACCTAGTCAGTCAAGGAAGTAAGTGGATAAGGTGGAAAGTCCTTCAAGCAAACAAAAAGATCCTGACTCCGACCCCGACCCCGACAAAGTGTCAGTGTCCAAGTCAGGGGGGACTTCTGTTAACCGCCAAAATTGGCGAGGGACCAAATAAGAATTTTCCACCTCAACACAAGAAGCAGGTGCGAACACAATCCAGATACCTCGACAGAGTGGAACCCGATTGGCCCAGGTATGAACCCCTTTCAGCGGGATCCACCCCGTCAGCGTCTTAAAGGACCAAGCCTGGTTATGATCGGGCACCCTAGGGACCCCGCATCGTCCCATCAACACTACACCCTAGGGACCCCGCAACACCTCGACACAGCTTCATATGGACCCCGCAGCACCTCGACACGGAGTTCTACTGATCATCTCATTACAAGTCAGCCACATATCCCCCTACTACCGTCAGTAGGATGCTTATTAAATGTAGGCAGCCCGCTAAAGCAGAAGAGCACCAGGAAGCCGGACCCTAACACCAAGAACTAAAAGCTCCACGAAAGATCCAGTAAAACGTCGCCGTATAAAGGAGGTACAATTCTTCCCGCCAGAGAGTCCTAATTTGAGCAGAACAGTACAGTAAGAATCCAACTAGGAAGGTAAGTGATTGACTCCACCTAGGAAGGAAAGATTGGATTCAGCGCAATAAAGCTCCGAAGTTATCTCCTAAGAAAGGGAGGATCCTGCATTGGCCAAACCCTAAACCGAGATTTTAGGAGTGCCTGGCAAGAAAAACACCTATATATATGAAACAGTTTCTTCAGAAAAGGGGACCACTTATCGACAGGCACACTTCTTCCACCATTATCATCTCCATCGCCGGGACTATGATCCGTATTCCATGGTAACCAAAAATCAGAAAGTAGTTTATATATTGTAAAGAAGAGAGACTATCCAGGAAAGCTTATTGATTGACCAGTTTGATATACATCATTATTTAGCCCCGGCTTTGTTAAGGACTTACTCGGTATCGAACTACTTGATACCCCTCCGACCAGGGTCAATCTTGATCTTGGTCCCTTTAAAGTTGTTATTTGGAATCCCATCTTAATAACGATTTTCAGGTAACAGGAAGTTTTATTTTGCTTATGTGATAGGTTCTCATCATTCTTCTTTGGAAGAAGTTCTCTTGTTGGTTATTTCTTTTCTCATAGGTATTTTGAAAAGCTTGATCGAACCAAAATTGGTATGATTTTGGCCCCTATTTCCTTCTCCTTTTGTTTGATTCTCGGGCATTATCCCGTGATTTAATGATGTGAATTAAGTGTTTTTAGGAATTTATAGAGTTTAGGGGCATTGGAGTAATTTTGGTGAAATAGGGGCAAAAGTGTAAAATATGAAGGAAGAATTGAAGTTTTTGTGATTATTGAAGAAAGTAGGGGCTGAATTGCAATTGACCAGGATCGCTGCCACGTCAGCAGGTGAAACGGCGCGTTTCACAGGTGAGGAAGACCCAACCAGGTGTGGCCCAATTCAAGACAAGCAGCCCAATTTCAGCAGCCCACTCCCCAATTAGTGAAACGGTGCCGTTTTGATTAAGTGCCTTAAGTGTGGGCCTGAGCCCAAATCAACACCCAACTTATGCAGCCCACACACCTTTTAATTAAACGGTGCGTTTAGAGGGTGTGGGCTTCTAAACGCACCCATTACTTTTCTTACTGCACCCATTCAAGCCTAGCTGTGTGCACCAGGCCCGATTGCTAAACACACCCCTTTTACTATTCATTTTCTTCCCTAATCAGCTCACGCCATGGCAGCCTACACCTCCAAACCCTCACCGGCCGGAATGCACCCTTCCCGGACCTACCGCCGGTCAGAAAGTGAGACAAAATCACGGCCACACGACCGGTAGCCTAGTCGTTCAACTTCCTGGCCTCCATTTGGTCGGAATCCGGCCACCCATATCACGCCCAAATTGCCCTTAGTCGCCCCTAAGCCCAAATCGCGACGAAACCGCGTAAATCGAGGTCGCGGTTTGCATACCAAGGTAGCCATGGCGACAGGGAGTTGTTTTGGCTCCAGATTCGTCGCCATTTAGGGTCGCCATATTGTGGCCATTTATACAAATCGTGTCCTCCTTGCTGTGCATTTCTGATTGGGTGTGCAAATTACAAAATGCACCCCTCTGTTGGACTAAATGGTAATTTGCCATGGTCAGGGGGTGTTTTGGTAATTTGCCACCCGAGACCTAATTTGAAAATCCTATAAATTCATCACATTTTTCCTCTTTTGGACAACTCTTCACCACCAAGAAACCTCCTTTCTCCACCATTCTTTTTCTCTCCATTTTCTCTCCTACCTAAAGTTAATATCTAGATTACTTCCCCTAATCATTCCTTTTCTTCCCATCTTCTCCACAAATCTCCTTAGTCACTTCCCATTTGACTCCACCTATCTAGACACATCCTCATCATCCACTCTTTACACAAGGAGCATCAAAGGCAAGGAAAGGATCAAGCTTACAAAAGGAGGCCCATGGGTGATTTCCTAATCTTTTACTTGCCTTCCCTTTGATTGTAATATGTGTAATTAAATCCCCTTTATAGGGTTTTGATGTGAGAATATTTGGATTGGGATTTGCTTAAGCTTTAATATATTTTAATTTCTATTTGTGTTCTAGTCATTTTATAATTAGATTCTTTGCATTATATAATTGACATGTATACCCACTAGTTGATTATAATCTTGCTTAGGATAATTTGTTATATAATCTTGATTGGATTGTGATGGATTGAGAACTTAGTGAATAGGATAGATTGTCAGAGGGTATATCAACCACGATAATCTAAGCCGTTAATTGTAACAAATCGATCCCGCCGTGACCCCCTTTCCTTAATCGGTTAGGCATTGCGGTGGGAAGTTATTTAGGGTTCATAATAATGGCCCAAACACATTTTAGAAATCAATTGGTTAACATTTGTGAGATTTGTTCACTAAAGTAGCTTGATAAGCATTTCCCGTAATTCATTTGTGATCTCATTAATTCCCTAGCTATTCTCTTAATTGTTTATTCCATTATCTTATCTAGATTTGTTAAGCATTCTTTTATTAGCTTATTAGGTTTATTTTTCATGTATGTTTGATGGCTTGACAACCCATCCAATCATCCATATTTTTATGATTTATTTTACCATATTTAGATTAGTTAATTTATTCAACTAATCACCTTAATTCCCTGTGGAACGAATCCCACTTGCCACTTTACTAAATTTCTATCTAAGTGGTGAAAATCGGTTTTCTAAAATATCACATCTAAATATCATTTTGTTGAGTACACAAACGACGCTCATCAAAGCTTAATGAAGAGATTCTTGAAGACTCAAGAAGACTTGAAGACCTTTTAGTCTAGGGATCTCTTTGTAATGTGAGGATGAGAGAATGCTATCAACATTGAGTCTATTGGAGTGATCAATGTATGGTGAGGATGAGGTTTTGCCATGGAATAGCCAAAGGGGGAGATTGTAAGATCCTTTATTTGTATTGGCTTGATTCCATTGCAAGACTCTCTATATTTGTATTAGTAGTTGCTTAAGTGTTTCTTGGAAGAAAGGAGCCTCAAAGGTGAAGAAGCAACATCTTGTGCAAATATCGTCTTCAAGGAGAACATCGCTTAATTGGATGCTAAGGTATCAAGATTCTTTTTCCTCTTGCAAGGCATTAGCGCACACACACACAATTCATACATGTGTGTCTCTACACTGTTGTTCAAACATTTGGTATAACACTTACACACACATTTAGTATGCACATGCATTTATCTCATTGTTGACAATCTTGTAGAATTGCATGTTTTCTCACTATCGCTTAGATATGGCATGCTTGTGTTGCATAGTGTTTATTTGTTTGTGTTTCTTGTGTTTTGGACTTGAACATGATCTTATTTTATTCCTTATTGAGTTCTAGTCATTTCGGTTACTCATTCGTTTAGTTTCGAGTCCAAACGATGTAGCTACGCTACTTTTCGTTCTCATTCATTGAGTTGTGTTCGTCGTCATTTTCTGAGATGAATTCTCAACCATTTGTTAAAGTTTCATAGTTTTCGTTGTTCGTGAGGGAGTCACAATTTGTAATCTGAAAACGGATTCAAAATCGGAGTTCGGATGCCCGAATACGGCTGAAGAACGTGAGAGGTGTGCGGGAGAAGCTTGGTGGCCAAAGGCCATGGCAAGGCATCCACGTGTGGAGGCCATGTGCCACACGGCCCAACCATCCCTCTGGTCACATATGGAACACGTGCCCCACACATGGGCAAGGCTGGTCTGGTCTGATTTTGTTGGACAAAAATGCCCCTCTTCCTTCTCCTTTAAATGACTTCTCTTCCCTCCATTTTCTAATAACTTGAAGAACATCAAATTGAAAATTCTGCAGATTTCTTCATGATTTTCATTTTCTTATTTTGATCATAACTCTCTCATACGAACTCGAAATTGAGTGATCCAAAAACCAAAATTGTTGGTTTTGAAGAGAGCTACAAACCCCAAGCATTTCCACAACCATTTGAGTTCCTGATTTTCTGCTGTGCATCAATCTCAGTCTAAGATTTGAGTTTGTAAGTGATTTAACTTTTTCTTACTTTCATTGTTGATCATCTCTTTAATATTCTTATTTGATTGATGAAAGATAATATGAATGGTGTTAATTCACATGCTAGGGTTATATGATTGATTGTTTTGTTGAGTTTTAGTCTTGAATCTCATTTGAGTATATTTTACTAAAACTTGACATATCTTGAAATTGGTTCTAGAAATAACATATATGTTGTGCCTTATGACATTTTCTAGATTTAATTTCATGATCTAAGAACTGGGTTTTTTAGTGTGATATATTGAATATTCATGCCTTGTTCTTATTGATATACATGCTTTGATTTCTAGGTATTTTTGTGATTGATTGTTGAAAGTATATCCTAGAATGTATGTAAGCATGTTCATAGAGCTTAATGGATTATCTAGCTTTATGACATTTTCTAGATTTAATTTCATGATCTAAGAACTGGGTTATTTAGTGTGATATATTGAATATTCATGCCTTGTTCTTATTGATATACATGCTTTGATTTCTAGGTATTTTTGTGATTGATTGTTGAAAGTATATCCTAGAATGTATGTAAGCATGTTCATAGAGCTTAATTGATTATCTAGCTTTATTTGTTTGTAAGTGATTCATCTTCTTCTTACTTTCATTATTGATCATCTCTTTAAGTTTCTTATTTGATTGATGAAAAGTAATATGAATGATGTTAATTCACATGCTTAGGTTTCTAGATACATTTTGTGATTGAGTTGTGATAGCTTTATTCTAGATTCTCTAATTGCATGTTCATAGAGTGTGTTTGATCTACTTGCTCTATTTGTTTGTGATTACATCATATTGCTTGTGTGCACTTCACTTAGATCATTGCCTTGTGAAAGGTTGAAGTCTCTTGTTAAGGTGAGTGAAGCCTTAATTTGAGCAAGAAGACTTGGCTAGGAAAGGATTCCGGATAGCCAAGCAAGAAGCCTTAGTTAGAATCAAGATTATTCGGATAACTAAGCAAGAAGTCTTAGCAAGGAGTTTGATACTCTGGATTGTTGAGCTAGGAGAGCTTAACTAGGATCTCTTGATCTAGATCGCTAAGCAAAGAAATATTCCTAGAGGCTTTTTAGTCTTGGATAGGAAGTTGCTCTCTAGAGGTGTAGGAGACATCTTGGATATAGAGTAGGCTTTGTGAATC